>VZTA01007556.1:53307-75839 GCA_013398855.1 Mohoua ochrocephala
GGGTCAAGGCGGGGGCAGAATCAGGGGACTATGATGGGTCAAGGCATCATCAAAGGCAGAGTTTAACTTTTCTGTCTTAATGATTAACAGTCGCTCTCGGATTGCGTGTGGCGATGTGGACCTTCTCCTCTTTGGTGAATGTCCTTCAGCTTCCCATCTCAAATATTTAACGTTTGCTGGCGCTCCATCTGTGCCTGTGGTCTCTTAGTGGGTAGTTAAGTGCTGGTTATCCCAAGGCAGCGCTGGTGGGGAGCAGCACCTGGAAGTGCATCTCTGGATGGTGAGGTGTGGATAAAGAGCTGCCTGTTAATCATCTTGCCTCGTGCAGGGCTGCCGGAGAGGATCCTGGGCTTTCTCCTGCTCCGTTACTTGCCTGCTGAGTCACAGGGTAGGGCCGTGGCTTTCTGAGCCTGGCAGGAAGTAGTGAAGTTTGTCATCCAAACCCACGGGCTGAGCCAACGCAGTTTCAGGCCTCCATCTTATTAAACACCGGGAGAGAAAGTGGCTGAACGTGTCTGTGTGATTTGCTCCCTGCCAGGCATCCTTTAGAGCCCGTTGGATCATGTTGCAGAAGTAGAGGTGAACTAATACCCCGTGAAGTGCAAAGGAGCAGGGTTGGAATGCGCGCATTTGTCCAGTTTCTGGGAGTGCTTTGGCAGTGGAATTGATATGCTGGGATCTGATAGAGCAGGCTCAGAAGTCTCAGCTTTTTTCAGAGCACTGGTGGTATGAGAGTTAGGGTCATAAGGACCTTTAAGTGTCAAGAGAGGCTTCCACTGATAAATGTGGCAGGCCTGTAATAAGACACTCACTAGGGCAGTTATTTCTATGGCTAAACTTTAGCGTTGCTTTTTAAATCTCCATTCAGATGCTTGCAGTGCTCAGCCTTAACCCTGTATTGATTTTAGAGAAGCGTGGCTGCAGAATAGCTCACAAGGACAGGTTTTGGTGGTAGGCTTGGCTATAAAAAAAAGGTATTTGGGAATAATTTTCAATGGGAGTAATGGCCAGTTGAGAGCACTGCATCCCCTGTGCAGGGCATGGAGTCAGATGAGGAATAAGCGGTGATTTGTTAGACTTGAGCTGGCGGTGGGTTGTAACTTACCCTTGGAGTAGGTACTCACACGTGCTCCCGGGCAGGCCAGGCGAGCTGGAGTGTGTGGCTTCTTCGCTGCAGGGAGACAGTGACCTTGTCAGCAGATTATGCTGCAAAAAAAGCTTTAAGGCAGTGTGCTCGTTAAATACCACTGTGGTATTTGCGTGTTTGGCAGAGGACAAAGGTCTGAGCAGACAGTGCTGCTGTGACCTCTCCTGCCTTCAGTCAGCATTTCCATGGTTAAACCTGGGCACGGGCTGACTCTTGTGTTCTAGACGGGTTGACTGAATCGATTGAGGCAGAATACATCGCGCTGGGCTTGTGGTGAGCTAAACAGCATCAGTTTTACCCCATAGCTCAGTGGGAAAATTGGTTCTTGAACACAGGAGTGGGGGGTTTGCAAAAGGAGTGAAAAAAGAAGCATCAAGAATTTCTGGGGTGATGCAGTGCTATGAAATGCCTCTTTCTGCAGAAAAGGGAGGGACTTCGGGTCCTTTGTCAAGGATGCTCGAATAATGTCTGGCCTGGCAGACATTCCCTGTGGAAGCTCTTGCAGTGTGTATTCCTGAAGTGCCTCCTTTGTGAAGGTCAGCAAACAGCTCTAGCACTGCACTGGGAGCTCCCGTGAGCTGGCTGTGCTCTCAAAGAATGAGGCACCTAAGGTTTTGTGGCAAAGCCAAGGTTCTGAAAATGAAAGTAAGGTTTAGCAGGTGCCAGCCTAATAAACTCTGAAAGCCCTTTTTGGATAAGTGGGGATTCTTCCTGCTAGCCATTGCTCAGTGCATCTGCAGAGAGCCGAGTGTTAGCGTGGGTGGGACTGATAAGTGGAGGGTTGCAGGGATTTATTTCTAGCATGTATGTTCCCCGATTGAAGCTGAGCAGTGGCAGCATAAAGGTCAGCTCGAAGAAGCTGTCTTGTTTCATATTTTAGTCGTATCATATCAGGTGTCGGTGTGGGGGTCTGACTGAAATCTTAGACAGCATGCAGGGGTCAGGACAGCTGGAAGGGACACTTGAAAGCCAAGGGGGCAAAGCAAATGTCTGCCTGTGCTTTTGACCTGGGGAGGGCAGAGTTTGCTGTGGGGGAGGAACGAGTGTGTGCAGCTACCCCCTCACGCACACCGAACCAGCAGCAGCATTTCTAAGGTCATGTTTTTTTAGCTTTGCAGTAACTGTGGAAGGATTCATGACCATTTCTGTAAACAGGGTTGCCACCCACATTGGCTTGCCAAAAACCCAGCTTCCAGATAGTTCTGCTTCTGAGGCTGAGCTTGTTTCTGTGCAGATGGGCTGGGTTTGGTGCCAGTCGATGGCTTACAGGCATGTGTATGACTTGGTTTTTAAAATGTAGCTGGGCTTACATAAGAATTCCCTTACTGCAGTTTTCTGAAGTGGATAAATGTGAGAAGGGGGAAAAGGAAGTATTCAAAAGATGAGGGTGACTTCTATTCCTTTTAAGAGGAAAAGGTAAGAGGAAAAACTGTTCCTGTAAATGCTCAACAGGGTGTAACTATCAATGCAAGCTTTTAATGAGAGCTGTGACTGCTTCTGTTTCGTCATTGGTTCCGTTTGGCTCTGAGCAGCTGCTGTGCATACTAAGAGCACTCTGTGCATGCTGAGAGCTCTGCACTCTGGTCTCTTATCAAAAAGAACTCTTAACTGATAGCAGAGACTTGCTGTTTTGGGATCGCTTGGCTGCTCTGACGTGGTGAGGTGAAGTTCCTTTAGATCGCTCTGGAAACAAGACTTGTGCTTTTAGGCTGCTCTTCTCATCTAGGCTGAGACTTCTGTCTCCCCAGCGTTTGACTCAATTCTCACCAAGTATAAAAAGTTTTCCCAGTTGAAATAGCGTGAGGTGATGTTTCTGAATGGCCTTACGACTGCAGGTGTTAGTACAGGGTACAAAAATGAAGCTGCTGTTCGGAGCAGTTGCTGTGTGCTGAGAGCAGTGCAAGGCCCCTGGGCAGGGGGTCTGAGGGGTGTCTGTGTCCCTGGCACCCTGGTGACATGTGGGAGAGGTGCTGGGACAGGTCTGCTGAGAGCCGAGTGGTGCTGGCTGTGCCTGCAGCCAGTTCAAGCTCTGGAAGCCACCCACAACTGGCCTTGGGGGAGTGCTATCAGAAGACTGACCTGCCACCAGAAAATCACGTGTCATATTAATAATTAGGTTCCTTGATGAGAGATGCTGAAGCTCCCATTTTCCATTCAGTTTCTCTAGAGAAGTTTGCTGTCTGCCACGAGCTCGCATTTGTCATCCGCTCCTGCTGTTCTGTCTAGGGTCTCATGGTACTGCAGTGAGGTCACTTGGAAACATCAAAAGAGACTGTCCCTTGCACATAAGGAAGTGACTTTTTTATTGTAAAAGTCATGGGACACTGGAAGAGCTTGCCCAGAGAAGCTGTGGCTGCCCCATCCCTGAGAATGTTCCAGATCAGGCTGGACGGGGCTTGGAGCAACCTGGTCTGGTGGAACCATGGCAGGGGGTGGGATGGGTTGAGCTTTATGGCTCCTTCCAACCCAAACCATTCAATGAGTAATTCTAAACTCCTCTTTTCAGGTACTAAAGATGTCTATTACCAAGATCCACGCCCGTGAAATCTTTGACTCCCGTGGGAATCCCACTGTTGAGGTAGACCTCTACACCAACAAAGGTGAGTCCTCAGCTGCAGCTGTTCACCCCTGGCTTAGATCTGATGGAACTCGAGGCAGTCAGAAGTACACAAACTGTCCTGCTCTAGCAGTGAGACTGTGCTGACTTTCTCCTCTGTGCATAAAACTTGTTGGAACTTGCTGTGAGACTTGCAGGAAAAACCTCTGCCTCGTTCTGTTGGATGAGTTTGCTGAGCTCGAGCTCCTGGCCTGGGCAGTGCAGGGTTTTATGAGGGGTGCTGCTTTTTACAGCCTAAACTGTGTGAGAGCTATTCCAAACCTGCCCTCCTTCCCTTGCCCCAGCATAAACTGGGATAGCACTTGGAAACTGGGAGTTAAGGCCTTTGTTCCTGTCCTGGAGCAGCTGCCAATGGCCCTGGTTGTCAGCGCTCCCAAACTCTGTATGAGTACGCTTGAAGTTTAATTCTTAATTTGTCTGCAGTGGCTTTCTGTAATGACACAATCTTCTGCTGCACAGCTGAATTTTGGGTAATGGTTTCTTCTCTGCCCAAGTACTCAGGCATGACTAAAAAACTTGTCTAATTGGGCTTTCATATGTAACATCTTATATTTTTAATTATTGTAGGACTTTCCCTTGGTTTGTTAGTCGTTCATCCCACATCTGATAGGATCTGACAAAGGCATTGTGCAAACTCATACCGATGTGGTTTGGTGGAATGAGCAAACACAATGGCTGTAATACACTGGCTAAAGAGCTGATCTTTCTGCCTCAAAAGATTAATGCAGTCATTTAATGAGACTGCCCCCACTAAGCTCTTTGATTTAGTGGGATAAGGGAAAGACTGGAGGCTGAAGTTGGCATCTTGAACCCCAGGCAGAGCAGGCTCCAATGTGGAGATTTGCTCCAAGTTCAGCATCCTTGGCTGAAGGAATGGGCTGTCTGGGTGGCTCTGCTGTTGTCAGAAGAGCTCAGGACTGCTGTTAACAAAATAGGTCTCCTAATTGTCCCTTCTATGCCATATCCTAGAAGAATTTAAGAGCTTGCCTTGCCTGAGCTCAAAAGTAGATCGAGTGAATAAAGCTGTGTTTTTGGAAGGGGAATGGATGCTTTCCTTCAATCTTGAAATGCACAGTGGAAGAGGAGGAGCCAGTTTGCTGTTGGTCAGTGTGAGGGAGACACCGATAAATTGGTGATGCTGTAAATGAGCAGACAGCCCTCCTAGGATCACTGTATATGTCAGCAGAGGTGTGGTTTAGAGAGTCCCTCTCCCATCTCCAGGGGTGGAAGCAGGTGGCAGGCTGGGATGGTGTCTGGGTGGAGGATGTTTTGTGGTTTTGAATGTGCCAAGGTGTTTCTTCCTGTTGTGAACAGGTCTGTTCAGAGCTGCTGTTCCCAGCGGTGCCTCTACTGGAATCTATGAGGCCCTGGAGCTCCGTGACAATGACAAGACACGCTACATGGGCAAAGGTAAACCTGGGCCTGGGTACCCGGAGTGCCCTGTGACAGGGCTGTCACTGCATGTGCTGGGCTCCTGTCCTGCTGGCTGTGCTCTGTACGAGGCATGGCAGCTGAGCAGGGGCAGTGGGGACAGACGGGGAGTGACAGCAGTGCCTGCCACGCGTGGGCTGTGAGCTGTGAGCTGGGGCAGAGGCAGAGGTGGCTGCGTTGGTTTCCTGGGATGATGGGGAGCATGCAGCTGCCTCGTGCTGCAGGGCAGGGCACCTGCACAGGTGGGTGTGTGGAGCTGGGCACACCCAGCCAGGTGAGGGTGTCTCTGGTACGATGTGTCCGAGTGTACTTTGTTACGCTGCTCCGCTTGCCCTTGTGTTGGTGTGTGTCAGAGTACAGAGTGCTTTAGCAGCGTTGTAAGGGCATCTAAATGCCAGCTCCAAAGCCTTGGGCATCCTGCAGTTAGTCACAAGGTCTTTTCATAGACCCAGCTTTCCCAGAACCCTTAAATCTGTCAGCTCTGACTCTGTAGGCTCCTTAGAATCCCAGCGTGTTAAATCCTGAACCTGAGGTTTTATGCCAACTGTTGTCCCCTGCTGATGTGCAGCTCTGCACTGGTCGTCCTGGAAGGTGCCTCTGTTTCAGACCTCACAATAGCTGCAGCCACTCTGGCTTTTTGTCTGTCATTACAGGTAGCCAGGACACTTAGGTCTGTGTTAGTGGTGTAATATTTTACTTGTCTGGGGACTGGTTGTGTGTTCTGAAAAGAAACCAAACCCAGCAGTCACCAGGCTGGCTTGGGAACAAGTATGGGTGAGGATGAATAGCTGCAAACAAGATGTCATTACCTAATAAACATCCTGGTAGTACTTCTTGTGATTATTCTGAGAGCTTGGACGGTCAGGGCTCCTTCTCAACTTGCTGCTCTAAAGCATTGGTGATGCCTTTGAAGTGTAAGCAATCATCCTGACTCTTGGTTAGGAGAGAGAATTATTTTCAAACTTTGCTGCCAGTCAGGTGAAAAGAAGCTGAAATATTTTTTGCCTGTTAAGAAAGAGCAATTAGAGTGGATAGCTACTGAATTGAACTTGGAGAGCCTTGTCTTAGAAGATTCATGGTTGTTGATACCTTAACACAGAATAAACCCCTGGATGACTGAATATCCCAAAAACCTGAGGACCTTATGCTGTTCACCCAGGGCACTCTTTCTTGAGAAGAGTAAATGTGTATTTACCTCACTGTGCTAAATGTGTGTGTGCTTAGACCTGTGCAGTCTGATCCTATGGGCAGTTCTTAATGGCATTTAATTAGACTGTAGTTAACAGGCTGTGGCAGCTGAAGGGCTTTGTCAGCTGGGAAATAACACGAGTTATGAAAAAATAATCATCAAATGGGATGAGTTGCAGATAGCTGGTAGGCCTTTTGTAATAGAGATCTGCAGACTTAGACCATTTGAAAAAGCAATTAATGTGGTTTAGGATGCAGTCAATTAGCATTCATCATTCTGAAGCTTAGGTTTTTGGAAGTCTTTGAACACTGCACAGTAAATAAGGTGATGCTGTAGCAGTTAGAAAATAGTGCCAGGTAGTGAAGTGCCTGAGCTGCTGCCTGTGTAACTTCTGGGGAAACCTTCTTCCTTCCCCTTTCTCCTGGATTCTAAGAGTTGATAGGAGAGCCCATCCTAAAACCTTCTCTAAATGCTGTCACTCAGCCCCTTGAGGCTTGGGCCTGCGGTGGTGATGGCAGAGTTATGGAGACGTGGGTGAAAAGCACAAACAGAGCCTTGCACAGCCTCCTGTGCTCTTTGAGCCTTTTGTCTCTGGTCCACTGCCCAGTACCAGGCTCCTGCTCTGTCTGTGTCCTCTCTGGCATTCCTGTGGGGCTGGCTGTGAGTCTTCACCTGTGCCTTGATTCTGGTGTCCGTTTCGCTTCTGTCAGGTGTCTCCAGAGCTGTTAAATATGTTAACGAGTTCCTGGCCACAGCACTGTGCACACAGGTAATGGATGTGCTCCCAGTGCAGCCCTGGCTCTCGGATCCAGTGCATGGCCTGGCAGACTAACCTGGCATTCCTGGACAGTTCCCAGCCAATGCGGCCTTCATGCACCTCCCAGTCTGGCCAGGGGGCCTCTCGGTGTTCAGACCTGGCTGTAAGGTTGGACTGGGGCTGGAGTAGCATGAGGTGGTGTTCCTGGATGTTCCTGTTCCTGAGATCCCCTACTAATCCCTGCATAACCTGTGTGTTGACCGGTGTCTGATTTGCTTGTTCCTTCCAGGTGTCTCAAAAGCTGTTGAGCACGTCAATAAAACGATTGCACCTGCACTGATTAGCAAGGTAGGAGCAATCTGTCTTCTCTTAACATCTCCCACAGCCAGGCAGTGTCCAAACCATCCTCTGGTGGTGTGTGACCCGGGGGGTGTCGGCCTGTGCATTGGAGTGCATGTGAACAAACTGACTACAGCAACTGTTTTACTTAATTTACTTAATGAGTGTGTATCTAACACATAATGAAACAACCTCCAGCAGCCTGGTGTTGTAGTGTGCAGAAACACTTCAGCCCCTGGGAGCTGCAGTGGTGTGCAGTTGGGATACCAGCTGATTTATGCTTCAAAGAGGGGCTGGATTTTATCCAAGCAGGGTAATTTGGAAGGGAGTCTGAGGGGATCTAGAAAAGTCTGCTTGAATGAGATTCCTGTGTGTTCTGTGGGCACTAAGCCCTACCTACAGAGGCTGGTGCAAAACTAAGTGATGGCACATCCAGCTCAGCTGCCAGCCTTGGGCTGCTGTGAGTGCCCAGAAGCTGCTGCTGTTGGTGATGACAGGAGTTAGTCTGGTCACTTCTTGGGAGTCACCCTTGAGCGAGGGAGCCTGGCAGGGGTGTCAGTGCAGTGGGGGGTAGGTGAGTGTTTGTGGACCTGGGCTCGGTGTCAAACAACTTGGTTGCTTCTCTCTGCAGAATGTCAACGTTGTGGAGCAAGAAAAGATCGACAAACTGATGCTGGAAATGGATGGGACAGAGAACAAATGTGAGTGGGCTTGGTGTTGCACCGAGGGGTGAGAAGATGAAGATGGGTCAATAGAAGTCTGGTTTACCAGAACCAACAGCCAGTGTATGGCCTGTGCTGTGCACTGCCATAATTCAAACCATGGGCTGGCATTGCTGAGTCTCTTTATAAAAAGACACGTCTCTAAACAATTCCTTCCTATTTCAGCCAAATTTGGTGCTAATGCCATCCTGGGTGTGTCTCTGGCTGTGTGCAAAGCTGGTGCTGCTGAGAAGGGTGTCCCCCTGTACCGTCACATCGCTGACCTTGCTGGAAATCCAGAAGTCATTCTCCCAGTTCCCGTAAGTCCCTGGCTGGGGCGGGCTGAGGCCTTGGTTTGGCTGTTGCCTGATGGTCTTGGATGCAGCTCTAGGGAATGAGGAGTCTGTAAATGCTGTTACCCAGTTACCCTGACACGTTCCAACTTGGCTTTTCCTGGTTCCTCCAAGGCTTTCAACGTGATCAACGGGGGCTCCCACGCTGGCAACAAGCTGGCCATGCAGGAGTTCATGATCCTGCCCGTGGGCGCCGAGAGCTTCAAGGAGGCCATGCGCATCGGGGCAGAGGTCTACCACAACCTCAAGAACGTCATCAAGGAGAAGTATGGCAAGGACGCAACCAATGTGGGGGACGAGGGCGGCTTTGCCCCCAACATCCTGGAAAACAAAGAAGGTGAGAATGAGCCAAGTGTGGGAGGAGATGAGACTGATAGCTGGAGGGTGAAGATCATGCCTGCCCAATAGCAGTGACGAGCAGGATCAATAGGATCAAAGGTGTAGAACTTGCTGCTGTTTCTTTGCTCTGGTTTCTTACCCTGACAGACATCCTAATGTGCTCTGCTGATGTGGTCAGGTATTCCCTTGGACATCAGTTTATGCAGTTTGACAGGATGGTTTTTACTTCAGTGCCTCATTACCCTCATTTCCGTAGCAGCTTAAGGGAATCTCGTGCCCTTCCAGTTGAAAAGTGATGTGGGAACATCTGTGCACTGCAGGTTTTCCAGAGTCAACAGTCAGAGATCAGTGGAGTTGTTTTTCTGCAGACAAAGAGGGAAAACAGTTTGTGCTCTGCCCGGTGGTGTGTGGGAGGGCACCAAGGCTGCCCTGGGAAGCCGAGGCGGTTGCTGCTTCCATGGCCAAACAGTTCTGTTCAGGAACCTGTGGGAGGGGCAATTTGTCTGTGGGAGCAAAATATCTGTTCCTCCAAAATCTGTGCCAGAGGAGCTGTTTCTGTGCCTCTCCAGAAATGGAGCTGCTAACGAGGCGGTGGAACACTGGAGCTCAGTGCAATTGCTTTTCACTTTACAGCTGCTGGTTGTGTTATTGTGGAAGGGGACTGGTGAGCTGCAGTGCCTTTTTGGAAGATACTGAGGCAGCAGCAGCAGCAATTGTCATTTCTGAGTCCCAGTGTCACATGCAGCTTTGCTGGGTCTGTACCCTTGCAGATGTCAGTGAAGATGACCTTGAATGACAATTACATTCCAAGGAATTTTTGTGTCTGGCAGCAGCTGCTTTTTCAGTTTGTGCTACATTAGCATCTTACAAAACACAACCAAACCCACACAAAAAAAGCCCAAAACAAAACACCAGCCCAACCACAAAAGAAAATACTTGATCTGAGCTTCCTGCTGCAAACAGCCTGGCTGATCCCAGCTGCTCCCCTGCAAGTCAGAGGTGGTTGGGACTCTCAAACAGTAGCACAGTGGGCTTGCAGTATCCAGAGACTTCTACTGAGTGGTTCTGTCCCCTCTGTGCAGGTAAATGTGCACATGGAGAACAGGTCGATGCCAAGAGGGGTCTCTTGTATCTCCTTGCTGTCGGGGTTTGGGTGCTCACCACTTCCATGGTCAACACCTGATGTGGAGCTAAAAGGGATTAGAGTGCAGGCACTGCTTCCTGCCCACATGCATAAAGCTGAAAGAGGATGTGGTATCATCTAGTATTAAGCTTTCTGGGCTGACATGTAGTCCTGCCTGAAGAGATTAGGAATCCCATAATGGTGTCTCAAGGGTATTACAAGCTAAAAGCAGTATTAAAGTAATATCTTGTTCCAGTCAGTTCAGAAATGGGAGAGTTTAAGAACCTTTTCCTTTGGGCTTTCTGAAGGGGTAATGGAGATTCTTTGCCAAGTGACTGTGCTGCTGTTGGGAAATGAGGAGCTTTGGGGTTGGGATGCCTGGCAGGCACTCAGAAACACCTCTGTGTGTTGCAGCTCTGGAGCTGCTGAAGACGGCCATCGCCAAGGCCGGCTACACCGACAAGGTGGTCATTGGCATGGACGTGGCTGCCTCGGAGTTCTACCGCGACGGCAAGTACGACCTGGACTTCAAATCTCCCGATGATCCCAGCAGATACATCTCTCCCGACCAGCTGGCTGACCTGTACAAGGGCTTCGTCAAGAACTACCCTGGTAAGTTGCTCTTCAATGAGAAGCACAGTAGCAGTGGTGAATCGGGGTTGATTGTTGAAGGAAGGAGTTGGGGTGCAGCCCCTCTTACAGCAGAGATCGAGAGCTCCTGCCTTACTCAGCCTCTTTGGGGTGTTGGGAATGTTCTTGGAAGTGGGAAGGACTCGTCTGGAGCACTTTGGTACCGCTCATTCGAAGGAGACCTTTGTGCTGGCATTGTCCTAAAGCCGCTGTGTCCCTCTGCAGTGGTGTCCATTGAAGACCCCTTTGACCAGGATGACTGGGGTGCCTGGAAGAAGTTCACTGGCAGTGTCAACATCCAGGTGGTTGGTGACGATCTGACTGTGACCAACCCGAAGAGAATTGCCAAGGCTGTGGACGAGAAGGCCTGCAACTGCCTGCTCCTCAAGGTCAACCAGATCGGCTCTGTGACAGAGTCCCTGCAGGCGTAAGTTCTGTCCTCTGGGCCAGGCCAGGGTGGGGCTGGCTTGAACTGGGGGAGATGAACATACAGACCAGATCTAGGGGAACAGAAATCTGCTGATGGGGCAGGGAGAAGGAAGGGAGAACAATTATTAACTAATATGTTATTAACTGATAGAGGACATTGACAAGCAAACCTGTACCTTCACGGTCCTGATGTCACACGGGTGCCCTGAACAACTTCCAGGGTCTGTGTGACAGCAGCTCCTGATCAGCCCCTTGTCCTGTGATCCTGCCCTGTGCTGCCCCAGGAGCAAAGGCTGCTGGGCTCAGGGCATGGTGTGAGCTTCATCTCTTGATCTCTGCAGCTGCAAGCTGGCCCAGTCCAACGGCTGGGGTGTGATGGTGAGCCACCGCTCTGGGGAGACAGAAGACACCTTCATCGCTGACCTGGTCGTGGGTCTCTGCACTGGCCAGGTTGGTATCTGCAGCTGCTGCAGTTTGGCATTTTGCTCGATGAGATAATTTGGTGGTGAAGCCAAAGCCATGGCGCACTGCACCGCCTCCAGGTGTGCGGATTTGCTGTGTCTGTTTGCAGGGAGCTGATTTGTTAAGGGAGTGTGACGAGGGAACATCTTATCTTGTGCAAACTCGCCTTTAACCACCCATGTCAAAAGTCTAAGTCAGCTCCAGTGGCTGTTCTGGGATTTCCTGGTCCTGCAGCTGATAGCAAATGAACAATCTCTATTGCTCCCAAGAGCTGTTGTGTTTGCACGTGCAGATACTGAGCCTGATGCCTAAGCAGAGCTTGTGATGATGCTTATTACTCTGAATGGGTTTGTGTTGGCACGTGGAGCTCAGCACTGACTTTGTGATTCCCTCTCAGATCAAAACCGGTGCCCCGTGCCGATCCGAGCGTCTGGCCAAGTACAACCAGCTGCTGAGGTGAGCCTGGGGCAGGGGGAGGGCGTTCATTCCAGTAGTGCTGTGGGGCACAGCTTGGGCTCTGCCCCTCAGAAACCCCCCTCGGCTGCAGGACGTGCCCTGGCCCTGGCAGAGGTGCTCGTGGGTGCAGGTGGCTGTAGGCTGGGGATGAGCTGGGTGGGTGAGGTCCAGGACAGATCACACAAAGCATCCCGTGGTGCTGGGCATGAGAGCTTGTCCTCTGTGCACGAGGCAGGTCCCTTGGCAAGCATCCCAAATGTTTGGGGTGAGTTGTGTGGCCCTGCCCCACTGTGCAGGGGCCAGGTGGGACCTCCCGTGCCAGGTGGGTCAGGTGTTCAGCGTGAGAACCCAGAGGGCTCCTCTGCTGGCTGCTGACCCCCGGCGCTCTCTGTCCTTACCAGAATTGAGGAGGAGCTCGGCAGCAAGGCTCGCTTTGCTGGGAGGAACTTCAGGAACCCTCGTGGCAACTAAGCGTGGAAGAGTCCCCCTGTTCTGGTTCAGCACTAGTCATTGACTTAGATCACAATTACCTGTACTAGAAAGATAAGGGCAGCTGAAGGAAAAGACCAGTCTGCAGGTCCTCTTCTCCCCTAGATGATCCCTTCACCCAGTGTTTCCACCAACTCTGGTCTGTTAATTGTAATGCTCTGCTGCTTCTGTAGAACAGTCCCAGGGGGTGTTCTGTGTATTTAACACCCTCAGGGGTCACGAATGACATTGTGATTCTGGGCATAAACACTTTAGTTCCCTTCTCTGCCTGTCTGATCTTCAACGTTTGGAGCTGTGTGATTTGCAGTGCAGCAAGAGGTACCTGCAGAGATAGTAGTGTTTTTACATGTGATAAATAAAAGCATCAAACAACCCAACAACCTGTGTGGCTTGGAGTTATTTGGAGGAGTCTGGGGAGCAGAGATTCCCACCTGGAATGGTTTGGGTTGGAAGGGGCCTTAAGGGGCCTTGCCCTTTTTCCCGGGGTTTGGCAAGAGCTTTTTGGGTGTCTCTGTCCCCAGGGTGGCTCTGTTACGCTGTGTGGGCACTGTCACAGGGAGCCGAGTTGTGACCCGAGTCCATTCCCGGACAGGAAAAAACAAATTATTACACAGCTGAGCGAGAGGATGCCGCTTATGGGTTTTGTTTCCGTACTGGCAGATTTGTGAGAAAAACGTTAATTTCCGCTGCCGCTAATGAGCGCGGAGCCCGGCACTGCCCCCCGGTGGGCGCGCCAGGCCTTGCACCGCCACAAACCGATTTTTGGTGTCTTTTTACCATTTTACATCGCCACGGTGCAAATGTGGTGCTGCGGGGCACGTGTCACTATCGTCTACCTTAAAGAATATTCTCAGTTCTAGTGTGGGAATAACGAGGGAACAGCCTTGCCTGGGCCCTTGGCAACTGTTCCCTGAGGAGATTTGGCTCCTCTTAAGAAGAGCTTTGCTATAAATACCGAATTTACCAGCCCCAGCTCAGCGCAGGGCAAGGACCTCCTCTCTCCTTTCCCCAGGCCTTGCTCTGAGCTGGTTGCACTCGGTGGCAGATTCGAAGCCCACTGCACTTTTCACACTTAGCTGATCTCTGAATTAGACCTGTTAAATGAATAAACCAGCTAATTACACACAAATCCTATCAAGGGATTTTTCCTCTCTCAGAGAGGCGGCTTGTGATAGCTGCAGAGTGGTTGGGGAAGCTTTGTAGCAGAGCTGTGTTCAGGAGCACGAGTAGGGCTGTTCCTCACCTGGCACTTCAGTCACTGCAGTCCACATGCTCAGCCCCCGTACCTGGGCCTCTCTCTCCACCTGGTGCTTTGCTTTTAATGAGCATCCGAAAGCAAAAGGAGCTGGAAAATCAGGTCACTGGTTGCCATAAATCGACCAAACCCCGAAGGGCAGCGAGGCTGTGATGAAATGAGTGACAGGAGCAGGGCCTGGCCCCTGGGCTGCTGTGCCAGTGTGGGGGAAGCCAGGCTGCAATCCTGCTCTGCTCAGATGAATAGTTCAGTCCCAGCTCTGACAAAAGCCCCTTCCACTTGTGCTGGTTAACACTGCAAATGGAGCCGGGCATGAATTCATTATCGTTCACACCTTGTCAGAGCGAGGTGCAGAGAACAGTTACAGGTCAATTACCAGGTGTGTGTGCCTTAAAATAACCAGGAGCTGGCACGGAAATGGCAGGGTTAGAACATTGCTGGGGCTGTACAGCCCAGAGCTGCAGTCAGCTGCCACTGAACCGTGTGTTCCTCCCCGCGCCGGCGCGTCAATCCCGCCGTGTCAGATGCTGTGCTCACCTGTCCCATCAAACCCCTTCCACAAAGCTTTCAAGTTCAATCTCAGAGAGTATTTGGGCCAGATCAGCGAGGTGCTTCCAGCTGCAGAGGATTCAGGCTCTCCCTAATGAGGCTGCAGCGTTGAAAGGAGTCACTTGCAAAGGAAGAAAAGAGCCCCGAGTGGGGAAGTGCTGAAACGTGGGGCTGGGGTTTGTAGATAAGAATTTTAAGCGTGTTAGAGAAAAGTGAATGATTGGTAACGCTGTGTGTGTTTGGAGTGAGGGGAATAAGTGAATAGGGAACAAGATTTGATTGCTGAAAATCAAGACCTAAACCTGCAGTGCTGGAGAGGGGGAGAGCTGTGTCTGCTCCTTAATCAGGGCTCGGCTCCCGCTGCACAGCTCCTCACCTTTCCGCGCTGTCCCCACGGAGTTGGACTCGAAAGGCTGCGCTTTATCACAGAGAGCAAATGTGGCACAGCCAGTGGCTTTATTACTGCAATAATTTGCAGGGATGGCACTCCTTGGAGCAGAGGAGGCATCAGCTTAGCAAACACGAGCTGGGAGGCTGCTCTGAGAATAGCAGCCAGGCTTAAAAGCGGAGCTGGGGTGAGTGATGGCAGAGGGGAGAGGCGGGTGGTGCTTTTGGGAGCCGTTCAGGTAACAGGATTTATAATGGAGCCGTGCAAAGGAGTGCAGTGGGAAAGCTCTCCCGTTACCCCCGGCTCTGTTTCTGGGCCTGCAGGGGCGGCTTTTCTGCTTCTCAGCAATGATTTCCTCATGCTGGTTTCTAGGTGCAGGCCCTGTCTCAGTGGGTTTGCTCTGAACAGGAAGGAATGTTGCCATCCCTCAGTGATGTTGAGAAACCAGATGATTCAACGTTTGGCCTTCCTGGTAGGAGCGAGGACATCACTCCTAACCTTCCCCCTCAGCAGCTGGGGCCGGGGCAGAGCTCTGCAGCCTGCCAGGACACCGAGGGTGGCTGTGACACTGGGACAGGGCTCCGGGCCAGCCCTGCCTGCCCCCAGCGGCTCTGGGGCTGTGGCCTCACGCTCCCTTTCACAGCAGGATTGAAAGGGCTGTGCCAGGCACCAGCTCGGGCCCACCACTCCCTTGGAAAGCTTTTACTGCTGTTCATTTGTATTGCAATGTGAAATGATTTCCCTGTAGATAGGAGCTGTGGGCGGGTGTGAGAACGCAGGAACCCGGCTCCCTGAGCACCTGGGAACGTGGCCTCTCCCTGCAGCTGCCTCCTGGGTCAGCAGGATGGTGCTGGAGCTGGAGCTGGAGCTGGAGCTGGAGCTGGGGCTGGGGCTGTCCCACCCCGGTCAGCCCAGGTCTGGTCCTTCCTTCAGGGAGAGAGACCCATTTGTGCTCCCTGTGCCAGTCCCCAGGAGGGAACCATCAGCTCTGGAGCCCTTTGCTGTGTGCTCCATGGAGAGACACTCTCAGACTGGACGTGCAGGCTGTGCAGAAGGGGAACAAGAGGAAGAAATAAAGCCAAACCAGCTGCAGGCCTCAGTTCTGCTAGGAAAACCTGGAGGAAAAAAAAAAAGAAGGAGAAAAACCCACCAAAAACCAAGGAAGAGAACTGAGGAATGGAGGAAGAAAAGGGGTTGAATAAAGAACTCAGATGATAAAAAAGACAGATACAAAATAAACTATAAGGAAGAAAATAATGGCAAGGCCCAGATGACTTCCTTGTGCCACACTTGCAGTGAGCGTGTGGTGAAATCTCAGGCCTAAAGCACGAGGCACAGGCTCAGCTCTGTCTGGAAACACACACATTTAATCATCCAAGTGCCGGTTACAGGCTTAAGTTACCAGAGAGAGGAAGAATACAGGCTAATTCTGCAAAATAAAACCCTTGGCCAAAGGCCAGGCAAGCCGACACCTCGCTGACAGCAGCGTCTGCAGGAGCAGCCCGGGGCCAGCCCCGGCTCAGCGTCCCCCGGCCGATGTCCCCGGGCTCCAAACAGGAGGGGTGGATGGCTCCAGCAAGGCAGGCGGGTTTCTCTGTCAGTGAACAACCCCCGAAATGCTCTTGCCCAGCTCTTTGGGGTGAAGGACATCAAGAACAAACCTCTCCAGTGGAGAGAGGCCCCACAGAGGAGCCGGAGGTTTGAGCCCTGCTCAGCCCCGGACACGCTCGGAGACCTCGGCTCTGTTGTGTCATTTCCCTGCTGCTCACTTGTCTCACCTGTCCCCAGGGATGGGTGACGCTTTCCAGGCCGGTGGGGAGGATTCTTCAGTCGGTTTTGTACAGTGCTTTGAAGGTAACAAGTGCTGAGGGGAAAAAAGAGATGGTGCTTGAAATGGAAATGTTCCCATCGCTGTCGCTCTGTTTCCTCTCCTTTAGAAAAGCCCATTCACAGGTGCCATCAAAGGCAGCAGTGTTGCAACACCGGGGAAAGAGCAGCTACAAGGGGGAGGTGGGAGCCAGGCACCTCCTCCTGGAGGAGCAATTTGCAGTGGGAAGGACAAGAATGGAAATCCGAAATCAATCCATCTCTGCCTTGAATGCTTTGGTCATTTATAACAGCTCAAAGCGAAGTCGGTCACTCAGGACGGGAAGGGAAGCCTGTAAATCCATTTGCTGCTTCCTGCACCGGAGGAGAAGGGGTGGATTTACAGTGGGAATGCAGCTGAGGTGTTCCACGCTAGCAGGAGAGGGTGGCTCAGCAAAGTCAGAGCAAACCTCTGAACAAGCAGAAAGCACCGGGCCAGACCTGTCACGCAGCCCCTGTTCTGGGCTACTCCTCCTTCCCCTGGATGTCAGATTCAGCTGGTTTTACCTCTGCTTCCATCATGAGCGCTCAGTCGATAACTGATTATGAGCAATCAATGGATATCAGCTGTAAGAAATGCAGAGATGAGGCAGCTCTGGGCACGTGCTTGTGGCTGGCAGTGAATTCCCTTTAGCAGAGCCCGGGGGTTCAGAGGGCATTGACAACAGCCCCTCTTTGAGCGCTGTCAGAGCCCCCCTGGCCCTTGCACACCTTGTCTGTGTCCATGTGCATCTGCAGGGCAGGGCCCGATGGAAAACTGCTCTGCTGTTGGAAAGGAGATTGCAAAGCCTCGAGATTTTGTGTGTGTGGCCACAGAGCTGGATGTGAACGAGCCCCTGTGTTTGTGTGAGTGAACGTGCGTGAACTCGGTGTGCAGTGGCTGGGAGGCTTGAAAGTGAAAAGGTACCAAAACCACAACAAAAACTCACCCCAAATCCTCCGGAGCTCGGATCCCTTTCCCATTTCCCTGCTTCAAAGGGCTGCTGTCAGTTTGTGATGTTGGTACAACCCAGCAGCTGTTTGGGATTGAAGTTAGTTCTATTTAATTCGCTGACCAGGTTTTATCTGGCATGTAAATCCCAGAACGGGTTCCTGTGTGTGTCCCTAGGTGTAAGCAGGACACAGAGCTGAGCACCGAGGGGTGATGCAATTAATCCCACTCATGAGGAAAGACTCATTAGTCATTTGCAGCTTCAGCACTGGTGCCTTTCAAGGTGCACAAATCTCTCGTTAGACACGTTTCATGTTCTGCAGATGCCATTTTGTCCCCTCTCCACATGCACTGGAACATGCCCAAGTATACAAAAATGAGAGGAGCGATTGTTAGGGCTGAAATTTTTTTGTTCCCTTTCAATGGGATTTTTTTTCCCTTTGCACGGCGCACATCCTGGGCTTTGATAAATGAGTCTCACCAGACACTGTGGTAAGCCAACCTCTGCTAATATTCATTATGCAGAACCCACTAGGAAATGGTCTGAGTCAGGGAAATGGAAAACCTTTAAAAGATAAAAAGGTTTTAAATTTTTTTTTTAATTTAATGAGGAAACTAATTTATAACATTTTCCATTTCTGGGGTGTTTTAAAATATTCAAAATATTAAACGCAGGAATTTCGGGGTTGTATGTGCTGCGCGTTAGAAACCCGAGAATGGTCACACAGGAAATAGGGCTTTTCCCCCCGAATTCCTGGGGTGCCTGGGAGGTGTGCAGGGACACGGTTTGGTGGTGCCCTGGGCAGGGTTAATGGCTGGGCTGGATGATCTCAGAGGGCTTTTCCACCTAAATGACTCCGTGACCCACGTGTTCCAAACTTCCCAGCAGAGCAGAACTGAGCCCCTGCAGAGACCGGCCACTTTGAGGTGACAGAAAAGGCATTCCAAGGTGACCCAGGAGGTTCAAGGATCTGCGAGAAGCCCCCGAGGTGGGGCTGGGTGGGAACGTGTCCCTCTGACTCCCTGCTCTCGTTTCCATCCCATGACAATCACCAGGAGCTTCTCCCTGTCCCAGAGGCCCCAGGGGACACCAGGAGCGTCTGAGCCACGGTCACCTGCCAGCTCAGCCTGTCCTGCCGGGAACTTGTTCCTCCAGCCTCGGGGAAGTTGCATCAGACCGAGGGAGAGCGCCGGGCTTTCCGTGGGCTCTGCCGAGCCCGAGTCCTCTGCTGCTCCCTCGCATGGGTGTGAATATGCCCAGACTGATTTAAATCTCATTTCCATTACTTCTGCTTTCATTGCAACCCATACAGCCGCTGTCAGACAGAGATGTCTGTGTCCAGGAGGAGTTCACACACATCCAGAGCACTGGCCTTCCAGTGGGACGAGCCTGCCAAAAAATTCTCTGCTAATATCTGTGGAAATGAGATTTTAAATTCCTGAGATTTCTACAGTAAACAAAACAAAGCAGAAAACCCCCCAAAGCAAACAGTTTTCAGCTAAAGGGCTGGCATTCAGATATGACAAAGGGAAAGAAAGAATTTAATCCTTTTTTGTGAGTGGAGTTAGGTCATCTGTAAAAGCCTCTCAGAATATTATCTCCCGAGCTAATCGCTGTATTGACATTTGCCTGTTTCATTAGAGCTGAGTTTTTACTGCATTGCTGAGGTTACAACCTGACTCATCTGTCATGGTCAAGGACTGGTTTGTAATTTCATGACTGGAGAATTAAAAAAAAAACCCCAACCCCCCCTAATTTTAACCGGCTGGGCTGAAATGGTGTTCACAGAATTCTCGGTATTGGTGTTTTTTGACTTCATAGTTCCTAGTTAGGTTTTTCCCTCACAGATTTCTGTTTCAATTAGTTGGCAAAGTGACAGTTGTTTTAAAAAGACCCAGGTTAAAACAGATTTGTAAAGAGATAATTTTAAAAAGTTAAATACACCACATACACTGAGATATGGATGTCAGACGAAATAGGTGCAAGGGTTGACAAAGGGAGAAAGAAGCACTCAGTGGAATTTTGCCACTGTGTGGTTTTGTTGCCCTGAAATGAAGAAGATGGAACGGTAACAGGTGAAACGTGGTGTGATTTTTCCATGACAACAACAACAACAACATAATAGTAATGATTTGAAGTTCCTGATGTGCCTTTGCCTCGGTGGATCCAGGGTGTGCCCAGCAGAACTGACCCCTGTGACCGAGAGCCCCGAAAGGGACAGACCAGGGCAGAGCCCCCAGGAGGGTGTGGGAGATGGGGAAGCAGCAGGAGGAGCAGGAGCAGGATGGGGAGCCAGGAGCATTCCCAGCTGGCAGCAGCAGCATTTCAGAGCCAGAACACTCAGCAGAAACTCTGCTGCTCAGCTCTTCAGAAATATCCAGGGGTAGGGAACAGGAATGCGAGGATTAACATTCTGTGTGGATACCCTGTGTGGCGTGTTGGAATTCAGGTGTCTGTGTGGATTCGGCCAATTAGGCTTTCCCTGTGTCAGCAGTTTGACACCTCCCGGGAGCGCTGGGAGACAGAGGCACAAAACATCCAGAGGTTCAGACTCTGCCTTGCCAGAGACCTGCCAGCATCTCCCAGGGACAATCTGCACGTACACTGAGTATTTTACACAGGGAACTTGTCCACTCATCCACCATCAACCCCTCTGCACTTGGGCGCGAATGAGGAAGTCTGCAGTGACCACACAGAGGAACAAAGGTCTCTCTCAGCAGCATTTGGGTGTTCCTTGATCTTCCTTGCGTTAACTGAACCCCGTGGCTTTAGCTGGGAGAAGATTACGGGACGAGCTCTGTGGCTTTGTTTATTATTGTCCACAGGGAGAGCTGCGTCTCTGCCAAAAAAAAGACAACCCAAAAAAAGCAGCGGCTTCAAATGCTATTCCTGCAGCAATCCCCTGGCTGAGGACCAAACTCATAATTGGATCACTTGTTCGTGGTATGAGGATGTGGCTTTGCCTGCTAGGGCTGGCTGGGAATCATTTTGGGGGGTACACAGATGTTTTTTATACGGCAGAATCCCAGAGTGGTTTGGGTTCAAAAGGACCTTAAAGCCCCTCCAGTGCCACCCCTGCCATGGCAGGGACACCTCCCACTGTCCCGGGCTGCTCCAAGCCCCGTCCAGCCTGGCCTTGGGCACTGCCAGGGATCCAGGGGCAGCCCCAGCTGCTCTGGGCACCCTGTGCCAGGGCCTCCCCGCCCTCCCAGGGAACAATTCCTGCCCAAGATCCCATCCGAACCTCCTGTCTGTCAGTGGGAAGCCATTGCCCCTCGTCCTGTCACTCCATCCCTTGTCAATCCTCCCTTTCCATCTTTCTTGTAGCTCCTTCAGGTCCTGGAAGGCCACAGTTAGGTCACCCCAGAGCTCTCTTTTCCAGGTTGAACAATCCCAGTTCTCTCAGCTTTTCCTTGTGCCCCGTCCCTCTAATCAAGGAGGTGGCCTCCTCTGGACAGGGATACACACTTATATACCTACATTTATGAGGATATTCCTCCCAAGAGTGCTTGGGTTTGTTTGGCAACAAAATCTGGCATCAAAATGTCGTGAGGAAACATTTCTGATCCTCGTGTGGGGACTCCATCGCCAGGGCAGAGGAGAGGAAAGGGGAAGAGAAAGGAAGAGAGGCTGCTGTGGAGAATTCTCCCATCACGGAGAGGGTGACTGGAGAAAGCTGAAGGCAAACCTGCCACGGTGGCGATTCGTGGAGATTTCAGTGCAGACATCCAGAGGCCAGGGAACATGAAATTGTAATTAGTGCAGAAAATAGGAGAGATGGAATCAGGCTCTGTCAAGGACAGCGTAAGTGTAGCTCGGAATGGCCGTGTCAGACCCTGAACTGATGCGCGTTTTTAGACGCTTATCTAAATTAGTTATTAGAGCACAATCAGCTCCGTGTCTCACCCTCTGGTGGTAATGTCCCCGAAGTTATGCCGGGGATAAATTTGTCCTGTATGTTCAGGGCAAGGAACTGAATTCCTCTGATGTGCAGACCTCAGATCTCCTCGTGTGTCCCTTTCTCTTCGGCGAGAACCGTTCCCACTTCCCCCTGCTAAAGGCAATAACAGCCTCAAACTTATCTCTGCGGCCCCGCTGGAATCGACCACGGAGACAGTTTACAGAGACAGCAAACAGTTGGGGTTACACGAGTGTAATTGAGGGCAAAATCTGCCCTGACATATCCGAGAGCCTTTTCAGAAAGAAGATATAATTCCACATGAAAATGCTCAGATCCCCGGGAAGGATGTGTGACTTCCTCCACAGCCACGTGATTTATTTTGCTGGCCTGTGGAGGAGAGGTGAGGTTAATGTTAAATAACAAGTTTGCTCTATTTTCAGCTCCGGTACCTTCACGTTATCTTGTCTAAATATGTGATAGCTCGGAGATGAAGAAGCTTAAAAAAAAAAAATCTCCTAAGTGACCAAGTGCTTTATTAATTGCTACTCGGTAATTTGGAATTCTGCTGTTGTGCCAACTTCCTCGCTGCACAGAGCAGCAAGCAGCAGCATCAGCTGTTTATCCAGCAAAGCACTTGTGCATAATCTTAACATTCAGTGCAGGGCCAGTCACAGCAGCTTGATGTGGCTAATTCAGAGCGTGAACCTGCGAGGGCTGACGGGCTGGAAGGTCTGGGCTGGGCTTTAAGGTCCCTCCGAGCCAAACCATTCGGTGACTGTGTGAATTCCAGTCTTAAACGGCACCAGGGAAGGGTCAGGTTGGGCCTTTGGAAGGTCTTTGTTGCCAGGTTGGACCTTTGGAAATTCAGGAAGGATTTTGTCACATAAAGGGGGAGTCAGACACGGGCAGGGGCTGCCCAGGGAGGTTTGGAGTCCTCATCCCTGGAGGTGTCCAAGGGAGGCCTGGATGTGGCACTCGCTGCTCTGGGCTGGGGACAAGGTGGGGCTGGACTTGACGATCCCAGAGGTCCTTTCCGACCTCAGCGATGCTGCGATTCCATGCCCGATGCCCGGAGCGGCGGGGGACAAAGACACCCCGAAACAACCCCGGTGAGGCTCGGGACAGAGAATCGTGAAACCCGCCCGCAGAACCGGGGGGGGAAACGGCAGAACGGGGGGA
>VZTA01007556.1:76414-115284 GCA_013398855.1 Mohoua ochrocephala
GGGGTGCGCGGGGAGGGAGCGGGCTCCGCCGCCGGGGGTGCGGGGGGATGCTCCCCGCGGGGCTCGGGGTCCCCCGGCGGAGTTCTGCCCGCTGGGGCTGGGCTGTGTGCCCTGGGGTCTGTGTGTGTGTGTGTGTGTGTGTGTTTGGGGGTTATTTATTTGTTTTATTCGCGTTTCTGTATTTATTTCTTGATTTTATTGCTCGCGTGTCGTGTCTGCCTGATGCTCCGTAGGAAATGATGTGCTCGGGGAAAGGCTTAACTTGTTAACCATCCGAATAAAGGGGATGCACGACTTATATATGATTTAAATGCACACGCACGGGAGATAGACTTAGCTGTTTTAAAAGGCGCACTTGTTTTCATGTGTGTAGGTATGGAATCCTGAAATGAAGATTTTATGCAAATTGATTTAATCATAACATTTTCAGTAGCATAGAAAGGGGTGGGGTTTTCTCTTTCTTCTTTTTTTTTTTCCCCTCGTTTGTTTTGTTTTGTTCCCATTTCTCTTTCCAAAGAGTGAAAAGAAGATGCCCAGAATCAGAAAAGTAGTAGGAGGTAGACAACATTGCAGGCTTCATTGCTGAAACTGACTGCTCAAGAAATTGCTGGGAAGAAAACAATATGATTCATTGTTGAGGTGTCTCTGCCCTTAGATTTATTTTTACAGGCTGCTCGCAGTTATTTTGGTTTGCTGAGTTCTTATGCCGAGTTTTTCCTCGAAGCAGCAGCGTTCTTGGAGATGAGGAGCTCGGGAGGTTTTTATGCAGTCAGCAGGCTGCTGTCTGATGGCTGTTTACTCCTGGCTTACATCGGCCAATTATTGAAATCAAAGGTGTGATTTTCCTTGTGCAGCCGAATTGAGGAGCCTCCGCCACTAGTTCATCCTGTTAAAATTCAGTAAAAATGCTTTCTCGGAACGGATCTGAAGTGGCAATTCAGATAGCGTGCCTGTTCTAAAATGTGGGGTTTAACCAGATAAAAACGAGCCCTGTGTCAAAAGAAGTAGTTCTCGCTTGTGAAAGGCACATGCCAAATTTTTGACTAATGGCAATGTAGAACATTTTTGTTGTTGTTCTGGTATCGCCAGTCAAACATTTTGGGGGTTTCTTCTTATTTTTTTTTTTTTTTTCTTTAATACCCAGCTCCCTTAGAATTGAGAAATCCATGGTGGTTAAGAGGCGTGGAAACGTTTCTGTGATAATAAAAGCACTTCTGGTAAAGACGTCTCCTCCTGGTTTTCCTGCTCGAGTGTGTCCCATAAATGATGGAGGGGGTTGTCGGAGGGCCCGGTGTGGCCGAGCAGCGATTGTGGGTGTCCGTGGCCGAGGTCTGGAGGGAAGAGCAGGAGGTGGATGCACACAATGCCCGGGCTGGGAGCTCATTGTTCTTCTCCGCGCTCGCTGCCTCCGGGACTCCGCTCTCGCTCTCACGGCGCCTTTTTCCGCGGAGCGGCGGCAGACGGAGACCCGCGAGCGTTTCCTGCCCTTCCCTCCTCCCCCAGGATGGCCTTTGGGTGCCTCGGAGACAGAAAAGGCTGAATTGGAAGGTGAAGGGCGCCCGAACACCGTGTGTGTCTGTGTGTGTGTGTGTGTGTGCGCGCTCCGCCGCCGGCCCCGCGCCGTGTGCGGGGTGCGCGGAGCGGGAGCACACGAGGTGAGGCGAGGCTCGGAAGTGCACTCCATTGAACCCGCGCAACTTTCCCTCGCTTCCTCCTCCTCCTGTCCCCCGCACGGACACCGCACCCGCCGGCAGTGAGACCTGCCGTGCTCCGGGCTCGGTCCGGGGGTGTGTGTGTGTGCGAGGGAAGCTGCTGCTGCCGGGGGAGGACGCGACAGATAAAAGCCCTCGGCATGACAAAAGCAAGAGGAAGTGCAGAGGTTGACTTCAGTGTGTACGCGGTTTCCCTTCCTGGTGATTGTTCCAGGCTTTTGTTTTTCCAGCAGTGTCTGTAAAAAGGCCCGAGCCAGCTGCAGAATTTGTAGGGTATCTGGAGCTGGAGGGGATCACTGAGTGCAGCCCCTTCCTCCTTGCAGGGCTGTGGTTGTGCTAAGGATGGAGAAGAGCACAAGGGGTTGAGATTTTGTGTTGTTAGGCTGTTGAGGTATGGTGAAATCTCAGCTGGCTCGCTGGTGACATCAGCTAGATGGTGATGCTGAGGTATGCAGAAGGGAGGGAAAAATAACGTGGTTGTGGAGGAAAAGTTGCCAGTGTGCTGGATCCTCTGCAAAACAGGAAACAGGGACTGTCATGGTTTAATCATGAGGCCTCTGAGTTTTGGTGTTGACTCTGTAGCTGACTTCAGTGTGTAATTGGGGTGAATGACTTCATTTTCCTTACCTGAATAGAATGTGGTGGTTGCCTCTGGGTTGAGGACACCTTTTGGGTGTTTTTCTCCCACTCCCAGCTTTGGTGTGGCCAGAGACTGTGTGGGCTATTGTCTGCATGAATGCTGAGGTGTGAGTTCAGAGGGGTGCAGTGAAATACTCCTGCTGCCTCTCTGTGCCACGGGAATTTGTGCTGTGCAGAGACTGAGGTGGGTAACTCCACCTGGACAAAGCCCCTGATATTCCTGTGTGAAACAGGGAGCATTTCTTGGGCAGAAAAGGTGAGTGGGACTAGGAGAGACAGAGCTGCCTTCACCAGTCATTACTGGTGGATTAGCAGATGGGGATTTCTCTGCATCCAGGGATTTGTTGTACCTTAGTGGGGGTTGTTTGCGTGCTGTGGAGTTGTGGGTGTCGATTCAGGGCTGCCACAGCAAAAGGTGAGTAAGCAGCAACATTCATGGGTTGGAGAGATGTGATGTGTGTAATTTTTGAAGCTGTGAATTTAGGAAGCTGTGCCAGGGGAGGGTCAGGTTGGAGATCAGGAAATGTTCTTCCCCAGAGGGTGCTGGGCACTGCCCAGGCTTCCCAGGGAACGGTGACATTCCCGAGGCTGCCAGAGCTCCAGGAGCGTTGGGACAGCGCTGCCAGGGATGCCCGGGGTGGGATTGTTGGGGTGTCTGTGCAGGGCCAGGAGCTGGACTCTGATCCTTGTGGGACCCTTCCAGCTCTGGAGATTCTGTGATTCTGTATTTGTTAACACTGGTTGCAGCTTAGGTGAGAAAAAGGGCATTTTGGTGTTGCAGTTTAATAACCGACTTTGTAAGACAACACTCACTCTGTACATTTGTTCTCACAGCTCCAGGATGCATCTCTCTGGTGCAGCCACGCTGGGTGGTTGTTTTGCCCATAAAGAACTTATTTCACTTTTGGGGGAGGGAGGGGAAGCCAGGTGTGCCAGGAGCACGCGGAATTTATCGAGTGCGCGTTAGTGGAGGGGCAGTGGCCCTGCAGAAGGTGTGTTGCCCTCTCAGCAGTGCTGTTCATACCCTGGGGTTGCCTGAGGGAAGCTCTGGCTTCGTTAGGAGCTGTGCTGAAGGACCCTGTAAGCCTCAGTGCCATGTTGCACTCTGTGCTCTCGGTGTGTGAGCACAGTGCTTGAATTGTGCTTAACTTCTCGTTGGAAAAATAATGACAATTGGAAAACAATTAGTTATTATGTGATGCTGAAATGAGATGAGGGAGCAAGTACATAAATTAAAAAGGGGTGGCTGGGGTTGGAATTAACCATTAAAAAACCCAAACAAACTCAGAACAACCAACTCTTAAGTTTCCAATGAGCTGGTCTTTGGGTTTTTTAGGTGGCATCCTGGCTAGACTAACTATTTTTAATGTTCAGCTATTTTTCACTCTGGTTTTGCTATATATTGCAGTTGTCTCAGTTGCATGAAGTCTAAACAAATCGTCCTGCTTGACTTAAAGGGATGCATACTCCCTGATTTTAGCTCAGAGCTTAAATTTAAATCAGTAGGCTTAAAATAGGGCGTATTTTTAAGTGAAACCTATCTTTGACCCATACCAGAACAAACCCCCTATTGATCGGAGGGCTGTTTATTTAATGTGTGGAGCTGCCCGAAGTGGAGTTTGCAGGTTACCAGTGTGGAGTTGGTTTGTTGGGACGGGGAGATGGGGAGGTGTGTGGGACTGGCACGGGCGCTGCGGAGCGTGGCAGGAGGAGGTGAGTGTGATCAGCCGCAGTTTGGGAATGGCTTTTCCAGCGAGCTGCTGGGAAGAAAATCTGTGCCCTCCTCGGAGTGATAGGAGGTGTCGGGGAGCAGGATCCACAAGGCAGCATTGTGCTCTGGCTGTGGGTTTTGCCAGCAGCGTTTTACACAAGCTTTGCTAATGTTGGTGGCTGTGCCCAACTGCTCCTTTCAGAGAGGCTGATGGGGGAACAAAGGAGCAAACAAGATATGAATGCTGCACTGGCTCCTTCTGCCTTCGGAGCCCACGGGGGCAAGGGCTTGCTGGAAGGGACTGAAAAGCACAAACAGATCGAAATATTAGCCTGGCTGTGCCTGCCTCAATAGGTGTTGTGTGCTTCGGCTTCGGGTTTGTTTTTTAATGCAAATGTTTTGTTAGTTCACTGAGCATCCAGAATTGTACACTGACCTAGAGAAAAGTGAAACTAGCGTGGATGCAAACATCACTTTTCCCTCTGTGCCCAGCAGGGATAATGATCACCTTTTTTTTTTTTTTTTTGGTGGAATTCTTAGAAACGTGTGTTTGGAACGCGCTGTTGGAGCTGCTGGTGTTCCTCTGGAACCGAGACAGAAAGGGTTCTGTTTGCATTTGGCATCTTAATTCCGTTAAAAGCGCGATTCTGAAAACGCAGATCACTTTAGGCATTGCATAAATTGGATAGATTAAAAAGTAAGTTCTGATGATTGAGTTGTTGAAAAATGGGCGATTCTTTGAATATGTAGGTTGTCTTTTGTTCTTCCTACAGAACGCAGACGAGAGGCCAGTTCACGTTATAAGATTCAGGATAAGTGGAGGAAAATGAGTGCTCGTTAATTTTGAGGTCTTAGTTAATCTATGTATTTAATCTACTTGTCTGTAATAAAAAAAAGTTACCGTGGTATTATTAATCCCTGGTACTGAGAGTCAATTTTGGCCTGTTTCAAATGTGTAACAGGATTTCTCCTTTATGATGATGGATGTTCCGTGATCTTTTCTAGTACAGGCAGCGAGGGCTGGGGCGTAAATTTATTTTCCTGATCAGCAGAACTGGTGAAGGTTCTGTTTTAGTGTTTCTGCTGAGGAGACAGGAGCTTGCAAGTCCTGAAGTTCGTTCCCTCCGTCCCCGTTGCCAGTTAAATCCTCTTTTTTTCCGCTGTCCTTCCTAACAGTTGAGTGGGCAATAACATGGCTGTGCCTACGGGCTCCTGGCTGCCGAGCAGAACTCCAAATGCTGCTTTCTGTCTGGCCATGCCTTACTGGGGATGTAATTAATTAGAGAGTTTTTTCCTATCCATCTGCTGGCTTGCACAAAACTTTCAGGAATGTTGGTTATTGCTGAGATGACTGTCGTGGCAGGCTGGTTGGAAATTCATTATGCACTACAAGTTACTGGCATGAAATAAGAGAATCAGGGGATTGGGGAGGGGGGAAAGGGGGAAGTGAGGTGAATTAGGGAAGTTTGTTTTCTCTGAGGAAAGGGGATAAAGAAAGAGAAAGGAAGTTGTGTCATCCAGTGCTAATAAATATTTCTGTCTGGGTGATGAGCACTGTCTCCTTTATGTTGGTCCTTTTCATGTGGCCAGCTGCTTTGGGGTGGAAGCAGACAAGTTATTGGGCACTGGGCCCATCTTCCTGCAGATTTTCCTTCTCCTTTTTGGAGTTCTTTGTAAGCATTGTCAGTGTCAGCCGGTCTGGGAGCAGGCAGCTCGCACAACTGTTGGTCGAATACATGGGGGAAACATTCTCGTCATATGTTATCCTAAAAACGAATCAAACCTGCAAGGAGCAGAATTTCTTACCGGTGAGAAGTCGCTGTTAAAACGTTTAGAGAACCGAGCTCTTGTTTGGTTTGATGTGAATCTCTGTGTGTTTTTGTACCATTTCCCCCCCAAATGTCGGTGTTGGGCACGCAGCAGGCGCTCGCTGCCCCGGCAGCACGCGGAAGATGCCGGTTCTCCTTCCCTGAAGGACGAGTGACCTCCAGCAGCCCTTTTGTGTCTGTCCTGTGGGAAACGGCTCTGGACACTTAACTCCGAGTGCCTGTGACTCCTGGGATCCCAGCCCTGCCTTCAGAGCCTGGCTCAGCAGACTTTTAGCACCGCTTGTTCCATAACCACCCGTGTATTGCATAAACTGACACATGGTCTCATTTTAGCGGATATCTTTAAAGCTTTAACAGAAAATAAACCAGAGAGGCCTTTTCTTTCTTGCTGCTGAGATCACAGTGGTCTGGAGGGGGCTGGTAGGACTGCACCATGTTTTAAAGCTGAGCACCTACAGTAATTGTGTGGTTGCATTGTGATGCAGAAGCAGGATGATCTAGACTTGAGTGTTTAGGTGTGGTGAAATAGAGAGTTAAACCAGAATGTGATGGTTTCTGTCAAAGCTCACTATTTTGGCAACCAATTTATTCCCTGGTTTAAAGAAAATGGCAAATTCAGTTAGTAATTAACTATGTATTATAGGGTGTTAGGGGATCAGCAGCTTTGTGCTAAATATCAAAGCTATTAAATATATGTGTTTAAGGATTATGAATCTTCTTAAACAAGTGCATATATGGCAGTAGTCTGCTGATGCCAGCATCCACGAGGGACTGGAATACATGGTGTTGATGCTCTAAAATGCCTCTTTATCTTTTCCTTGATTGAGGAGTCTTCATTCATGCATGTTAACATGAAAAGTGTCATGAATATGAAAGAAAAAAGTGCCGTAGATCATGGCATTCTAGTGCTTTAAGGGTTGCATTTCCCTGAGAAATACCCAGTAAAAAATGATGCTGTCAGACAATTGGGTCCTTCAGGTGGGCTTTGAATGAAGAAGGAACACGGGTTCATCAGGGCAGTTGCTTCCTGCTTGAGGTGAATGAAACACACAATTCAACGATGGTTGTGTCCTTTGGTACCTGGTGCTGCCGTGCCAGGGGGGTACAGCTTGGAGAAGAAGGAATGCAGTGTCTCCATTAAAGATCTTCTAATGAGGTCGGTGCAGGAGACTTAAACACTTAATCCTCATTTCTACAAACTGGGAGTGAGATGCAGGAAATCTAATTTATGTCTCTAAGGTCATTCATTTTCATGAAACTTAATAGACCTGGCTCTGACTGCTCCTTAAACCACTGAATTATGTTACTTGCCTTCCGATGTGAACCCTGCAGATGAGAGTCTTTACTCAATGATTCAACAAACCTATTTACCTATACACGTAGAGATTCCTGAGAGTCACATGCCCAGCTCGTAACCCATCAGGAAATAACTGGCTTACCCCCTTGATTTGCCCCTTGTGTCTGTGGTTGATCAGGTAAACCTCGCTCTTGGAAGAAAACTTAGGCAGAATCCAGGTTCTCTTCTGCTCTGCTGAAACAGTCCTGGCTGCTCTTTGAAGGCTTTGTCGGAGTTCTGAGATATTGGAGGGCAGTAGGTGAAAAGGCAGTGGTGCACAGTGTCTGGTAATCTGAAGGTTATTTTTTAATTGTACTAATTCATAGGGAGGCTCTTGATTTATCAGGGGCACGTTCCTGTATCTCACATGTCCTTTAGTAGGTCACTAGAAATGTACGTGACTTGTAACGTGTTTATTTTATACCTCTACGTAGATTTTTTCATAATTCTGCCCGATTTCCCCACTGTAGACTTTGAGATTCTCCCTGTTCTGCTTTTTGATGATTAATGTGGGTGTTTGAGGATGTTTCTTTTTCCCTGAGTCTCGGTCCCTGTCACAGCTCACCTTCCAGGGCTGGCTTTGTTAAACAGCCTGTAAACAGCATATCTGCTCATTCTTCTGGCTGGAAAAAAGTCATTTGATTCTTATTTCCTGCTTGTCTTCATGCTGAATAGCCCCAGTCCTTCATTGTTGGGTTTTATTGTGTAACTGCCTCTCCTTGCTCGGCTGCGATGTGCGAGCGGCGGAACCGCTGCGCTCGCCTTCTCCGGGCCGTCCCTGCTCTCTGCAGCCCTGCCTCAATTAACGCGCTCTTCCCTGCGCTAATTAGTCATCAAATAACTCCTTCCACAGCTTTTGTCCCAAAGTACGAGTTTAGCAAGATGTGGAGAGTAATTACTTTTGTGTATGTTTAGTCAAGTCTTCGGAGTCCCCAGAAGTTACAGTCACGCTTCTCCTTGCTGGGCCTGTTCCGATGCACGGGGTGGACATTCCTGCAGGGAAGCGAAGGCTGGGAGGGATTCTTAGTGAACCTCTTGTTTGTGACATTCTGTCTGAAATTGAACGTGTTTCCTGTATTAAATCCCAAAGATGTTATAATTAGGTAATACGTTTAATTCCTGGAGATGATAAAGGGTCAGGGTACGAGCGGACAACAAGAGAGACTGGGAAGATTACAGGTTGTTAACTCCTGACAAGAATTTAGATGTTGGTATCACGATATTTGGGTTGTGCTCCAGCCACTTAAAAACCCCACAAAACTCATTGCATGACCTTGAGCCGAGTAACTCATTGCAGTGGTGTTCTTCTGCTTACAAAACAGGTGTGAGGGTGCTTTGTTATCAGCGGTTTTATAGTTGTTGGGCAATAAGAAAGTGCCAATTTTCTGTATCTGTTTACTCTGCTAATCTAAAAGTGTATGTTTAACTTAGTTAAACATGACGTTTCCTTTTCTCAGTGATCATGAAACAGGTAGTTAATGCTTTAAAAACAAAAAGATATAAAAATATATGTATATAAAATGGTATATTTAATCAGAACATCACTGAGCTCTCTTCCAAGTCACTACAGATTATCACTTTCTCACTCTACCTTTAAGGTTCTTTTACTTAAAATCCTGATTCTGATGGCATCCCAATGTTGTATCTTTGCATTTGCTATTTTGTGTCCTGATGTTGTCTATTTGGTATTACTTGTCCATAGCAAAGTAGTTTAGGATCCTGCCATACCAGCAGCTGTAGAGAATATCTAATTCCTTGCTATTGAATGGAAATTATTCTTATTGTCTTTTAAACGCCTCTTCTGTTAGATGCCAAATTTGAGCTATATTAATTTTTTTATTGGTTAAAAGTTTTAGAATAAATTTCCGGTTTGCTGTTTTCTGTGGTTTTCAGAACTCTTTTATGCTGTGGTTCTTGTCCCGAATGAAGTTTGCCTTTAAAATGAGCTTTGTAGGAATAACCATAACTTCTTGCCCTCAGTTTATGCATTTGTGCTTTCAGTGGAGGAGAAGGACGAGGCAGGACAGCTCTGAGTGTTCCTGAAGCAGAGCCCTGCCCTCGGTGTCCCTCCTGTTCCCGACGGGCTCTTGGCTCCTGCCGAGAGCCCTTCCCAATCCATACTGGAGATGCTCTCTGAGGAGCCTTCTCTGTGCCTCCTGAAAGTGAGTGGAGTTGGGATTTCACTTCCAGGTGCACAGAGGTGAAGTTGTGAATGCTGAATGAGCCTTCCGAGATGGAAAGAGGTGGAGTCACCTGTGAGGAAGCTGAGGAAAGCCAGAGGGATATTTCCTATGTACGCGTTTGGTTTTAATAAAAACGTGTTCTGTAGAATCCAGTTCAGTAGGAACGTAATTTGCACCTCATTTAAATAAGGTTCTTTAAATCAGTCTGTGGTCCAGTGGGTGTATGAAGAATCAAATCTGTGTTCTCTCTTCCCTGGGGAGAGGAAGGGCGGGCTCCGGGGAGGAAAATTAGGCAGAAGAGATTAATACTTGCAGTGCAGGAAACACTGATCCCTCTGTGATCTTAAGTTTCTGTTTGAAGTCCAACCAGGTCTATTCTCTGTGTGCCTGGATGTGTTTTTGAGCTGCTGTGGCCTTTCTGTCTGGTGGCCGTAGTGAGCTGGTGTCACAAGTAAAACCAAAATATTCCTTAAACTTTAAAATAAAACCGAGATCACACAAACAATCATCAGGGAGCGTGGCTGGGGGGAGGAAGGTTTCCTTCTGCTCTGAGTGTACTTAGCCATGTGCATGAGTTTGCCTGATTTCTTGAATGTGACTTATTTTTTCCCCTCTAGTTGGTGGTTTTTTTTGAGAGAGAAAATACAGACAAGGTCCACTGTTCATTTTCTACATTCCTATGATACAGAAAGACACCAGACTTAAAAGGTACCTTAAAAGTACCTCTTGGCAGCAGCAAAGCCCTTGTCTTCAGTGCTCAGGCAAATGCCTCCATGACAAAAAACACTTTAAATTTTGAAAGGAGTGGATTTTTGTGTGGGCAGAACCTCTTTGGGGTAGCATCTCTTAAGCATCCCTGTGAGACTGCTGCCTGCTTAGTTCCTTGATGTTCGCAGTTCTCAGGTCATCAGTTCCTACTCGCAGAAATAGGACTTCGGGGGCCAGTCATCCATAGCACGGTTTGACTTCTGCAGCTGTGGAAAAATGTCTCGTGTTTCAGAAGACTGCAGATGTTAAGTGTTTGTCAGGGGGAGCCTGCCGAGCGTGGCACGTGCCTGATGTGCTTGCTCTGGTGACTTGATTAGCTATGAATTTGGACTGCAGATAAATTGGCTGTCAGGGAGGGCTGCGAGTGTTGTCTCTATAGCACTGTGCAATTTTTAGGGTTTTTTTTTTTCTTTTTTTTTAAGCCACTGGTATCAAAACAAACCTTGAGCGCTCTGGGGGCTTGCGTTGGAAGCTTTCACGTTAGTGAGAAACTGCTCAGAGATGAAGGGAGCACCGGGAGTCTGACATTTGGGGGGTAGCCCTGGGTGGGGAAATGCATCAAACCATTTAAGGGGAGGGAGCTGGTAAATGCTGTCAGAGTGCAACATCTAAAGGGGGTGCCTTCCACATGGGAGAGACCTTCCTCTGAGCAACAGCACCCTCCCCGATCCCTGCAGGAGCTGGGAATCCATCGGGATTGGAATTGCATTGCTCTGCCTCGATTGGTGAGTGAAGCCTGTTCCTGAAAGGACAAAGCCTTTGTGTAGTCTGGCTTTTTTGATGATCCCGAGCTTGAGGAAACCCACATTTCTCTGTAGTGGTAACTCATTCAGCTGTGTCTAAAATGTGATTCTGTCTTGTAGGAGGCAAAAATATTTGCTATGCCTTTAGCTCTCAGTGAAGTGTCAGAGCTGAGACATGTTTAAAGGAATCTGTGTTAGTTCCCAAGGTTTAATTTCGCTTGCTTGTGCACTTTTTTTCTCCAGCATGGGATTTCTTGCTATTTTCTTGGTGTGAAGAAGAGCCCTTACAGTGCCTTTCACCACGGCGCAGTCGCGTCCAAAAGAAAAGTGGGAAAAAAATACGGAAAACTCACTGGTTTGGGGAATGTGCTTCTGAAAAAGAGTGTCACAGCTCACCTACACACCACTTCATTCTGTGTGTGTCAGGAGAGTTCATCAGAGATATATCTGCTCATCTGTGTTAGAGAGAATCCCTTCTGTGACTGAGTAACTGTGAGGCTCAGAGTTACAGAGCTGGTGGTTGAGGTAAGAAAGGGATTCAGGTTTGGGACACAGGCAGGTGCCACTTCTGTGTTTGTGGCAGTTTGGCCGCTGGCACCACGTGGCAGAGCGAAATTTTGGGCTTCGTTATTCCCAGAGCAGTGAGGAGCTGGACACACCCCGTAACCATCGAGTGTCCATCCAGTGGCCAGTGTTGGCCTGCCTGGACTGGTTGTTGCTTGCCACAGGTATGAAGCAGTGACTGTGGTCAGAGTAAGCAGAAAAAGCTTTCTGGAGGCTCTCAGGCAGTTTAAAATATTTCTGACTGGGTTTAGGAGAAGGGGAAGGAGCTGTGGAGATGGTTATTAGGGGAGCTTGGGAGTGCGAGTTGTATTTATTGGAAACGAGCCAACTCTTAAACAGAACTGTAAAGACCTGTGCTCTGATCAGCTTTTGAACGTGGAAAGAGCTCCCCGGTCTGAATTACAGGGCTCTGGTTAAATGATTACATGAGGTATGTTTAAAAATAGCAAATGTCTTTTATGTCCAGTCAAATAAGGTTCTTGGCAGTCAAATGAAATCTATGTTGACTTCCATCTGACAGCCAAGTGACTCAAATTCTGTTTCCTAAAGGAAAATGCCTTTTTTTTTTTTAGTTTCCGATTAATTCCATTGTAGCCTGTAACAATAAATAATCTTGTACTGGATTTTCTTTATAAAAGTAGGATCCGTAACTCTGCGAGCAAGCTTTAGTTCAGCTATTTAAACCGGGGGGGTTTTAAATGCTGTGCTAAGGCAAGTTAGAGTTTGTGAGGGCTCTTTTTTTCGGTGGGAAATGGTCTGTTGAAGGCTTCTCCGGCGTGTTCCTGTGCACTTCAGTTTGCCAGATTAACGGAGCTATTAATAATAGCCACTCCTGCTCCTTCAGCGTGAAAGAGTTGGTAAGCATGGAGCTATATGTAGTTTGTATTTTTAATTAAACTTGTACTGGGATTATCTTGTATTACCAGCTACCTTCTAGAAGATTATGTTCATAAAAGGTTCATGAGTTGTTAAGTGGAAGAGATTAAAGTGATTGTTGGCGTGTTAGTAGAATTATTTGTTGCCTACGCAGCATTTGTTCATAGCTTTAATTTGCCAGTAATGGCAGACAAGTAAAATGCAAGCATCTGACTTTTAAAATCTACACTAGCTGACAAAACCAGGCCGTATTTCAGAGCGATTGTCTTTTTTTATTATTATTCTTTCAATGCCATGTTTGGTTGTTTAGAAATATTGAGTGGAAGAACATTGTTTTCAGTGTTTTCGGCGCTCTTACATTCTGGCGAGGCTCTTAATGGTGCCACCAGAAATGTATTTTATTAAAAAATGGAAAACCACTTAAAGCGTGGAGGGGATAAAGGAGCACAAAGAACCGATGAGCAGATGCTGGAGAAGATGGTTTCTATTATAGTGGACTTGTAAATCCTTGCTGTGTTGGTCATTTAATCAATATAGGAGAGGTGTTGGAAGGATCCTGTGCTTAGGGAGATAATGCCTTTAAATGCAGTGCTTAGGATGATTTTATGCATCCAAATCTGTTTAGGATGAACTGTGAAATAGGTCGCAGCAGTAATGAAGAATACAGTGGGTGTCTCTGCTGTTATCAAAACCCATTAGCGAGTTGTGCAGTGCCTGAATGCCTCTCATTGTTGTGCTCCGGGTTCACCCCGCGCAGGGAGTGCCTGGGCTCATTCCGGGCCCATGAACGGTGCCTGTGTGCTTTAGCAACAATGAGGTACAGTGTGAATAAACATCTGCTGGGCTTTAATCCTGGGTACCGGGCAGGTCGGGGAGCTCCGGCCTGCAGTCGCAGGGGTTCTAGCCCCAGCAAGTCCAAACAAACAGGGCAACCTTGCACTGTGTGATTCTGCACAGGTATGCTGTGGAAACCCGACTTCTTGTTTTGGAAGATGATCTGTGGGATGAGTTTTTGTGTGCAGGGTGTTCGTGGATGCAGTAAACTCAGTCTCCAGTGCCTTCGGCGGTGCTGCAGGAAAGTGTTGCACTATTCTGCTCTGGATGTGCTGTAAAAAGGATATTTCCCCCTCTCCTTTTTGACAAGAAGTTCCCTTGTAGTTGTTTGGATCTGCTGGGGACAGGAGCAGGCTGGGCTGGTGCCTCCTGGCAGGGTTGTGCCAAAGCTGCAGTGCCAGAGCTGCAGTGCCAGCGCTGCTCCCAGCTCCACATCACCCCTGGCTCTGCCACAGGCTGGGACCCGGCTCTCCAGAGTGGAGATGCTCGAGATGATTAAGGATTCTGATGTTAATTGCTCTTCGGTTGCCAGGAATGGATTCTGTTAACAATATGTCCAATTCCTGCTCCTGCAGCTCTGCCTGTGCCCGGGGTGAGGCTGCTCTGTGCTGGCACTGCTAACATGTGCCTGCCTGGTGTCAGGGACTGGTCAGGGCTCGTGTCCGGGGTGTGGGTTTAACTGGGAAGCTCACACAGCGCTGACCATTCCCAGGCTGCTGTTTGGAACTGGGAAATCACAACTCCTGTCTGGAGCAACCCGCAAACCCAGATTTTCGTGGCCGAGCTTGTGAGAAATGCATCACTGTGTTTTGAAACGTAACTCCTTGGTTTCCTAATGCTCCTCCAGCTGGGCAGCGTATTCAGGGCAGTATCCAGTATATAGGCCAGTCACCACATGGTGGCAATTTTCTCAGGAAAGGAACTTGTGTGCATGGAAAGCCTGAAAAGCCTGAACTTCCCTTGCTCAAGCATGAAGAATGCAAGTGTGCTTTAAGTTAGGATGAGAACTACATCGATGGCTCTGTTTTCCATATGTGGCGAGTTGGAGAAGGTCTGTAGATCACAGGAGACTATCAAGAAATTAACATTAGCTCTGTCCTTGAATTTAGTATTTTATGCATGTCTGGCTGGTAAAATGCTAAATGCAATTTTTTCAATTAGAAAGGCTTAGCAAGGCTTAGAGATGATTTTCTGAGATTCTAAAATGTGTACTATTTAATACATAATGCAAAAGGAAAAGCTGGTTTCTTAATGTAAGAACACGAAAATGGAACCAGCTGCAGTGTTATGCCACCCTGATGCAGCTTTGATGCTACACTTTTAGCAGTGGATTAAATATTGATACCTCTTTCTGCCCCCTCACCTCCCAGTACACTTAAAGCTTTTGCAGTTGTTTTTAAGTGTTCATAGAAGAGCTGGTCAAGTTTCTGTCGTTTTTCCCGCTAGATTTTTGTGAAGTATTAAGAGTTTATGTTTGTAGTTTAGGGAGAAGAATGGATGAGCAATTCTCTTCTATAAATACATGGATCTGTTGGTGAGCAAGAGAACTGCAGGGCTTTGTAAGCCCCACTGAAACGCGTTTATATGGGTAAGAAGGAGCGTGATGTCCCTCGGCTGCAGCGAGATCAGACCCCAGATCGAGTAAACAGTATATGAAATTAAACTATAAAATGGAAAATAAATGTGCAATTATATCACAAATGAAAGACAGATGTGAGGAACCCAGGGATTACACGGGCTGGTATGAAAACCACGCAACAATCTGATGCTTGTTTGAACCATATGTTAGCTCTCAAGCGTGAGTTATATCCCACTGAAACCGTTCAGGATGCTGGGGAAAAGTTCCTGTACTGCCGGGGATTAGGTAAGTGGGGAGGTTAAGAGGAGATTTATAAGGCTGTTGGAATATTCTGCTGGGAGTGGAAACACTGAGTTCAGTAGGACAAGGAGCTGCCTGCCAGGGTCACGGGGCTGGCTCCCAGCAGGAGCCAGGTCAGGGACAGTTCTCACTGCGTCTCTGTTGGCCTCTGAGCAGCTCCATGGAGCCCTTGGACTTAGCTTAGTCCATCCCCAAACATCTCAACATCCATAAGCTGACTTGTATTTCTGACACTGATTCACTAAAGGATCTTTCTCTGCTACCAGAGCAGCTGAAATTTCACCAGAGTTAATAGAATCGTTTTACTGAGCTAGAGGTGGCACGCTGCAGCATTGTAACTGGCGTTGGATCAGGATCACTGAGGTGTTTCTGGGTCCTGCTGTAAGCTCTGCAAGATACTTGGTGTGCTAAATTCTTATGTCTTTCTTTAGTCCTCATTGTGGTGGAAATGAATTCAGTGGCAGATGTTGCAGGACTGGTCCATACTGACCCAAATATTAGCAAGCTAAATTTATTCTTTCTTCAATTTCTGTACATTGTATTGCCTTGCTTTTTTCTACACTGGAAATGGAAATTGTGCCTGGCTTCACTTGCAGGATCAGATCATTGGCATTCCAGGGACGGAATGCAGTCGATATTCCCTGGTCCTAATAAAATGTGGCAGCTTTGCAGTGACAGTCCAGGATCAGCCTGGAGACTCTCACATTTACAGCACTGCCAGAAATAAGCCTTCTGACCTTGTTTTTCTAAAAACTATGAGCGCTTGTGTGATGCTGTGGGTGATGCCTGTAGGACAGGTGGTTCCTCTCCGCCCGGCTCCCAGACTCTTGGATGTTCCTGCTGGAATAGTGGGAAGCACTCAGTGAGAGCAGTCAGAGCAGAGAGTTTGGGTGTTCCCCACAGTCTGGCTGCTTCTTCGCCTTGACTCTCCTGTGTGTTGGGGTGTGTGAAGTAGATTTATCTGTCCCTCGCCTGCTGAAAGCTCTGCTGGGATGGAGAAGGGTGGTGGTGTGAGAAACCGCTGCTCCAGAGCTGCCGTGGGAGACAGGCAGGGCAATAAAAGTGCAGCTCCACGGCAGAATGCTCTGTTCTGAAAAGCAGCGTGAGGAGAGAATAGTCATATTCTGTGACAGCAGAATCAATAGGGCCTCTGTGGAAACAAATGAGAGTTTTATCTCTCCAGGCTATTGTCGAGGGCAGACTGAGGCAAATGTCTAATGGGTTCATGCTTTTGAAATCATTCTGTAACTGTAAGGGAGAGGAACATGCTTTTAAAAATGGAGTGAGCAATTATGAAAAGGAGGTTTGAAACTCTGCACTCCTGGAAATGGTGTTTTGTCCGTGCTGGGTGCTGGGTGTTTGAACCAGCACCGGGGAGGCAGCAGTCAGAGCTAGCCCAGAATGGGTTTGTGTGTTTACACCGTGCGGGTTGATCTGCGTGCCTGCGAAACGCGGGTGTCTGTCCTGAGGAAAGCTGAGCCTGTGCAGAGAGGTGGAACACCTGGTTTCCCAGGGAATTCCTCTGCAATTATAACCTCAGAGAAAGAGGGTTATTTGCCAGCATCCCCGTCATCCCTGAATGCTGGCATTGAGCTCGTCCCCCAGGATGGCTCTGAGCAGTGTGTGATTCTCAGGGTGCTGATCAGCGCTGAACGCGCTGTTCTGCAGCTCCGCAATCAAGAGCCCATTACTGACGGCAGAGGTGTCCATAAATATTGGGAACAGGAATGGTAACATGGATTACTCGGCAGGAACGCTGTGCTACACGGGAGCAGTGAGGAATGGGCTGTTCTGAGCTTTTCCTGCTGCAAAGCAGCCGAGAGGAACAAATGATTTGAGAATATAACGTTCACATGCCCTAAGTGTTACCGTGAGCTGCACTTGGATGTTGGAAAACCGTGAGACTTCTGCCAGCTCGTGAAGTTCTTGGGTTGTGGGGTGTTTGATTCCCAAAACCTGGGAATGCGGGGATGCTCTGTGGTTGTTTTTGATAAAATAACTGGAAAATGTGGTGTTTTGGCCGGGCGCACGGCTCACTTTAGCTTCGGAAGGAAGAGTGAGAAATTCCAGCTGGAATTTCTTGTTTATACAACACATGTGCCGAGGCTCCTGCCTCCTCCTCACATGTGTATATATAGAGCTGTGGTACTGATTATGCAAACAAGGAGAGATGAGTACTCGCTGGATTGCCAGGGTTGTTTGAGCTTCAGCAATTTATTCAAACTTAGTAATTTCATGTAAGATGGGAGGTGTTTACTTTGGTCACTTGCCAAGTTTGAAACTTATTTGTTATGTTTTTAAAACACTCGGAGCACCAAAAGCCTTTGTTACATCCTCACTTCAGTTACCGGAGTGGGAACCAGGAAAGAAAAATGCTTTTTTTTTTCCTTTTAAATGAAAGAATAGCCTGAGTTTCAGAAATACTAAGCTGAAGTGATTTTTTTTCTCCCCCTTTTACCTTGTCAAATTAACATGATTGCATGTTTCACTTTTTATGCTAAGGAGTTTCTGATCTTCAAAGACAATTTTCAAAAAGACATGCTGGTTCAGCCAAGGAGACTAATATTTTAGAAGGAATATTACCAGTAATAAAAAGACAGAGTTATGATAGTTTGCATTAATTTTAATAACTTTTTGTGCAGCTCTTGAGTCAAGATGTGAGAAATTAAAGGGAGACAGTTCTTGCTTGGCCTGCAGTGCATTTGTTCCTGCAGGCTGGCATTATCTCACGCAGACATGGAAAAAGGCTGCAGGGAGCCTGGTGGGGCTCCAGAGGGGTCAGTTCAGGCTCTGATCCCTGGGCAGCAGTGGCACCATCCTGGTATCCACACTGCCCCTCCTCTGCCCTTCAAATGGGACAACACAAAAATACTCTTGGATTTCGGGAGCGTTTGGTTTAGTGGAGGGTAACAAAATGATGTGGTGTGTGCTGCTTAAATTCTCAGTGTTAGTAATTAGCTGTGCAAGTCGATTCCTTTACAACAGTGGGGTCAAAAATATCAGTTCAATACCCACACAATGCGTGTTTTCCAAGGAGATGTGAAATCAGAAACACTTTAAGTGTGGGGTGTAAGTAGAATATCTAATGAGTTCCTGTGAAATGTCAAATCTCATTTATCACGGTAACCATCAATAATGCACCAGATGTTTTGACTGCATTTGGTTTTGTATTAAATTAAACATAGGCAGGGGTGCATGAAGTTCATCATTAATGCTGCCAAGGCTGGTGCTGTGACAACCACTTGGTGTTCTGGGGAGGGGGGGTTGATGTTGCTGGTAACTGTGTGTGTGACCTGTGTGTGTGTAGGTGTCTTGCTCGTGGTAAAGAATGGCTCTGAAATTGGGTGTCCTCGTTCAGCTGAGCTTATCCTCAAGTTAAAACTGCTCTGAACCGAATTTTTTTCTTCCATCTGTCAGTCGGGCCTTCCATTATTAGTTTAGTGAGTAATTACATTCACTGTTTGCGTTTTTACTCGCCGAGATGGAGGCAAGGTTCTAAATGGTAATAATTAGATATAATACCTCTGTTGTAAGGTAAGCAGGAAACTTCAGATGCCTCGTGCCTTGTAGTTAATAACACCTGTGTCTGGGATGCAGCCCCCCGGGGTTTGGGGCTGCAGCACTCAGCCTCTGTAGGTGGTAAGTGATGCACTTGGCGTTTTTGCTGCTCGGGGTCGGTACCAGCCCTGCCCTGGCTGCTGAGGGGAGCAGGACATCTGCGCCGAGTCTGAGCAGCGAGAGGGAGCAGCAGGGTAATTAAGATGGCAAACCTTGGAGATCTAACATTCCCTCCCTCTCTCCTTAGAAAATCAGCTACATCATTGAAACAAGACTTGAAAAGCGTGCTCTGAAGCCAGAATAAACACCCTGAAATTTTTATCATAATGTTGCTTTTAAAAGTCCTAAATGTCCTCTATTTAAAATGAAATTCTTTTGTATTAACCTGCTTTCATATGCTAGCTTTCACCAGACTGCAGAATTGCCTGATTTGACTTTCTAATGTAACTGTAATGAATCTTCTGGGAAATGGAGCGATTGAGTGCATACACTGTGCAACTCCATTGTGAAATATTCTGTTAGATCTGCTATATTCCTGATTTTATTTTTTTTTAAGGGGTGGGGTGTCCCTGTCAGGTATTAAAATCTAAACCAAATGTATTCTCTAGGGGACTTGGGGAGCTCAGGCACTACGGTGGGTAATATTGCCTTGATTAAATATGTTTGCAGCACCACACACATAAATACGCGGGGTGATGGTGGCACAGTTAGATTAAATTCAAAGGCGTGCATTTGGAGAGAAAAGAATAAAGATGAAATTTATTGGCAGATACCTGTGTAGCTCCTTTGAATAGCTACAGGACAGATTATTTTAAAAAATGTATCAAAGTGCACACAAAACTCCACCTAGGGAGTGCATTTTTGTGTTCAAATGCCGCCTTATTCTGCAGCTGTACTTGCACAGTGTCTGCCTTGTGAACAAAACGCCCCTTTGAAGAATATTGCATATATGATATGTGAAAGGGAGGGGAGAATCCAAGTATCCAATGCTCAGCTTGGCACCCAACAGCCATTCCTTTCATACTTTGATTTCAGGGCTGAAATGCCCATTATTTGCACTCTTTGCAATCTACTCCTAGGGAAGGCCATACCCAAATTCTCTCGTGTCTTGCCTGTCTGGATACCTTTTAAAGTGCTACGTGTAGTCTTGGTTTTTTTAGTTCCTATATCTTTGGGCTTCCAGTTTCTTGTTGCTGTTTCTCCGTAGATTTTCAAGTTTACAAAATACTGGGAGTACCACTCAGATTAGATCTGGTACTTGAAAAGGCCATCCTTGAGAAATAATCATTGTCCAGCCCACTTGGCTGTTTCGGAGGTGACACGGAAATCACATTTCCAGAGCGGTGGTTGGTGGAGTCACCGAATCTCCTGTGCATCTCTCTCTGGTGTCTTTGGGAATGGGGTCGTGATACATCCTCTAGCAGAGAGGACGGGAAATGTTGGCAGTTGGAACTTAAGGCAGCAAAATAATTGAAGAAAATTATCTCTTAAGTGCCAACTTCCAGCCCGGTGGCTGATGCAGCTTCTCCTGGGAGGTCAGTGCTGCCTGAAGGGGGGTTCCCCCCAACAGCATATTCACCTGATAAGGGCTGATCTGTTCCTTCTGAGCAGTCCTGTCCAATGCCCTTTTCCTGAAAGTAATGAAAAGTGCTGTGAATAAAACTAGACACAGTTTATATATCTGTGGGGGGAAAAAAATCAATATTTTCCTTGGGATCTGATGTTGAGTCCACTTAAATCTGTTTAACTTTAAAATGCAGGTAGTATATCGTAAGATGAAGACAGATAAGTACAAAGCAGGTTCTCGAGCCTTGGAGAATGTTAAAATTTCTATATTTTTCCTGTAGATAACCTTTTCCTTCTCTCAGTTGAGTTGGGCAATTGAAATAAAGGCTGGTGTCACACAGGAGAGATGTTCTGTGGGCTTATCTCCGAACGCCGTCGATGTTTCCTCCCCGTCTGGTTTCCTTCCATATCAAATTTAATTCCTTAAACCTGTCGTAGTAGGTGGACTCGCGTGTCCCTGTGTGTAAAGGAGTTGTGGACACGCCAGCCTTTGGTCAGGGCGTTGGAGCAGAGAAGGGCACATCTGGAGCCGGGGGCTGTCACCCCTCGCGTCCCCTCCGCTGTCCCGGGCGGCGAACGCTCCTCGCGCGTCGCCGCCGGTGAAATCTCCCCGCCAGTTGTTGCCATTTTGCATTCTGTTTTTGTAATCACCCCTTATAAAATGGCTTTATTGTTCGCTGATCAGGTGTATCCTGACATAAATAAAACATTGGCGGTAATTGGCTGTGACAGCTCCGCGGCGCTGCCGCCCCTCCCGGCTCCGGCAGCTGCGGGAGCCCCGGCCCCTCTCCCCGGGGTAATTGGCTTTGACGGCTACTGGTTGCTGCAATAATACTGATCCATGAGCCTGTGTGAGCTGCATAATGCCTCAAGGATTTTGTACCCATCAATATGTCCTCAGCTTGAATCATTTTTTTCATACTTTTTCTGTGGCAGTTTATTAAAAGAAACGCTTGCTGCATTTACTGTGTGTTTGGTATCTACACAGCCTCAGCTGTCATGGCAGATGAAAACACCATCCTGCAATTCCAAACACTCCTGTGTGCCTGCTGCTGATACAAAGAAAATCCCCCTGCAATTGCCCAAAGACGCTCGCAGCTCAAGTCTCTTATTTATGTAGGAACATTGATGTTCTAGGATGATCCGCGATAATAAAACGCGATAATCTGTTGGCAAGAGCACAACTGCTTTTGTTTGCAAAACTTAATAAGCTGTGAGACAAACACAAAAATATGCAAAGGCAGAGCTGTACGTGCTAAGTGAGGCCTGACAGTTTCGGTTCTAACCACAGCTGAAGGCGTACTGACTTGTTTGCTACCTTAGGTAATAACTCAGATTTCTTTTGCGGTGTCTGGTGGGAAAAAAAATCAAAATCAAAATCTTGTATTTGCTGGTATTGGATCACATTTGATCTTATTAGGACATTCTGAGAAATGTAAATGGCAGCAAATCCAACTTGGTTGGATCCTAATCAGCTGCAACACCAAAGTTATTGGGTTCTTAACCAGAATTGGCACATAGAGCTGAAATTCATTAAAAGTGGTTCTTAAAGTGGGATTAGTTTTTCTCGGTTACAATTACTGCTGGCTCATCACTGAAAGCAGAATTTCTGTGGGTGAAGTGTGGCCAGAGGAATTCACTATCTCAACAGGAATTGTGACTCTTTTGGGAAGGAAGTTTGTGTAAATATCCCTGGAAACTTTGTTCTCTGACAAGGTTAAGGCTCTCTGCTTAGGGAATAATTTCTGAGGGGTTCTAGCAGCGGTTCAGGAGCCACTACAGACCAGACCAAGTGTGCAATGGCTGAGAAGTACCTGCTCTTGAAGAAGGTATCGCTCCTTGCTTGAAATAAGATCCTTTTGGCACCCACCAAGCCAGCTTGCTCTGTGGTGGAGGCTGGATGAGTGATGCACCCTTAGGAATGGCAGTGACTCAGGGAAGGGGCAGGGATTTCATTTGTTTGTGATTCAGTGCCAAGCTCTGCTAATTCACTAAAATTACCTCTTTTTTTTTATTTTTATTTTAACTTCAGTGTGCTGATTCTGACATGGTTTATGGGTTTGTAGTCGTGCAGCACCACGGTGCTGATGCCTCTCGTGGGGAAATAGCAGATAACTCGTAGTGGGATAATCTGCGTCTTTATTTTTAGAAACAAAACCCTTCCCAGAGAAGCAAACCCTCTGCTTCAGTTATGTCATTGTGGGGACGTCTGGCAAAGTTTTAGCTCCTTGTTTCATGGGCTCAGCTGTGTCCTGATACTGGAAATAAAAGTTGTCTGTTTGCAGAGAGGAGGTTGATGATCGGTGCCTGACTGCCTGTTTGCTTTTGGGTTCCAGCTTTCCGTGACAACAAAAAATGTTTCCTACTCAGCTCATACTTTGAGTTTGTTTTTATAATTGTTTGTGTCTTGAACCTTTAGGCAAAACCCTGAAGCAAAGTATTCCTCCCTGTGTGTTCCTTCTGCTGGTGTTTTGAAGGAAAAGGTGCTGAAATGTCATTCTTTCCACCAGATGAGCTCACAGTGCAAATAAAATTCAGAATGGGATTTCCCTTATTTTTGATGGATTATGTCCCCTGAAAATTACAGCACTCGCTTGGGTCCAAGCCTTTCAGAGGCAGAAAAAGCAGTTTCAGGAGCTCACTTCTGCATTCAGCAGTACTTAGAGCCCGGAATGTGGTGGGATGGTGTTTGCATCCCTTTTCAGCTCGTGTTTGCACTATGAGCAGTGGTTCTGTCCCGCTGGACGCTGCAGATCCTGTTCTGTTTTCCAGGTAAACCTGAGTTTGAAAACGTAAGGACATTTCAAACCATTCAGCCTCTTTTTGTAGTCTGGCATTTTTATCCCCCCCATCCCAGGAACCCAAACCAGGGAATATCAGTTTGTCAAATATACCCAGCAAAGTCTTAGGAATTAAAAATAGCAAAATGCAATTACAGGCTAATTGATGAATGTAATTAGATGTAGATTTGACCAAAACTAGGTTCTGCAACATTAGCAATTTAATTACAAAATGCCTCGTGATTGTAAAACTAGCAAAAAATATTTTGCTGGTAGATGTAGTTGCTCTTTCACATCCTGCTTTGTACAAAATCAGTTTTAGGAGCCATTGTATGAACAAGTGAAATATTTGAATTTGCATCAGAGCGAATCTCGCTCTGGAAACTTAAGCACAATTCGAAATCGCTTGCAAAATTTAAACTTGAGGAAAGCAACATCCATTCTTACAGCTTCAGACTGTTGCATGCAGGTTGGATTTTATCCATCTTGTCAGGTGCCAGCCAGGGAGCTCTCTTGGCTGGAGCCATTTGGGAATGTGGGATCCAAGCACCTTGCCCAGGATGTGTCTCCTCACTCACCCCCCTTCCCCTCTGGGCTTAGGTCTCCTCCTTTCACCAGGCTAGCAGTGTGAGTCTCAGAACTTAGTCCAGGAGCTGACCCTGCCCAGGTAATTTTTTAAAAGCTGTTTTTAAGCTCCTCTTTATTGGCTTTAACTAAACCCCTTGGCTTGGAACTTGGATTTCAGCATCGGCGTGGCCGAAGAGCTTTGTACGTGAGGAGAGGAGGGTTGTGTGTGGTGGGGACAGAGCAGCTCCTGGGCTGTGCTGCCTCTGCCCTGGGCTGCTTTGGGTTTTTATTTTATTTATTATCAGTATTTTGGAAAGGCCTCGTGAAGCCCCTGTTGGCTCTAGACGAGGTTTGGCACACCAGGGACTGCCATGGGTGGGTTTTTCTGGAGCAGCCTGTGCTCGGTGTGCTGAGCTGTGCTGCCCTGGCACAGGGAGCCCTCCTGGCCCCGTCCCTGGGGTTTGTGCAGGCAGGACACAGGAGGGGACAGCAGTGGGAGCTGGCCTGGGTGGTGCCCAGAGGAGAGGGCACCCATGGGGGAGATGCTGCTCTGGCCAGGCTGGCACCCATGGGGGAGATGTTGCTCTGGCCAGGCTGGCATTAGTGCTGGAAGGGCTGTCAGGAAAGGGCACAGCCCTGCTGAGCCAGTGGGAGAGCCACACAATCTCGTTAGCAGAACCTGTGCCCCTCCAAAGGGGATTACACAGAGGGTATCTTCTCATTGCTCTTCAAAGGAGATTGATTGATTGATTGATTGATTTGTCAGGTGCGTGAGTGACAAAACACAAAACTTGAGTTAACTTATGTTCTTAATAAAATGTACAACTTCGTGTAACACTTGAGATGTGCTCTTCTAAATAACCTCATAATGGTCTACAAGCTTGCCTTGCCTTAAGAAGATTAAGGAATTAATGTCAAATTACAGACATAACTGCAAATAGTATTTACTGTGTTCGGTGTGCAAGGGGGGTAGGCAGTTGATAAACATTAAATATATTTTTAGAATTCTTCTTTTCTTAGAGGAAGAATCTCAAGCGTTAGGATAACTTAATGTTGTGAGCGTGTGAGGGGAAAAGACGCCTTGGCCAGTGGGACTGTCGTGTTTTGAGAGGGTTTGGCTGAGGATACAGGCAGGGCTGCTCAGCAGCTGAAGGTGTCAGTTCAGCTCTGCATCAGACAGTTCCTGTATGTCAGCAGAGCCTGGGAGATCACGGCTCCACAGTCAGTGTTCGTGTGTGCAGGGGGTGAGTTTTGGGTGAGACAATGATAAAATGCCTAAGAAGATTGTCTGTGTTACATAATGCTAATGGAATTATGGTTGGATAAACACATTAATATAAGGGAGGGAGAAAATGCCCAGACTTTAGCTGTGGGAGGCATAAATGTTGCTGCTGAAAGCCATGGCATAATTTCTGGAAACGGTATTAAATTCAGTGTAGCTGGTTAAAAATAACACGTAATAAGTTTTCGTTTTCCGAGCTGTAAATGGCTTACCTTAATCTTTCTATTTTGGTCAAGTGAAAGGGAAATGAGGTCTGAAGAAATGCTCTTTAACAAAAGGCGTGAGAGCCACCAAGATGACTGATCTGTCAGTGGCATTGCAGGTAATGTTTTTTATGTGCACGGCAGTTTGGTCATTTTCAGAATCAGAGCAGGGGTGGGTTTGCAGAAAGAACGGGTTCTGCTGAAACAGGGGCTGGGCTGCTGGTCCTTCTTGGGAAGAGAGTCTGTACTGAGGTTTGTGGCTATCACAGGCTCTGGGTTTGTCCTTCAATAGATGCTATTTCTACCTACTGTTCTTAATTATTTGCTGGTGTTCAAAGGCAAATAAACGTGTAAAAAGGGATGAACTTAAAACTTCACAGACGAGTGTTACGGAGCTCTGTGTGTGCAGAGGTGCAGAGCTGGGAGCAGGAAGTCTGGGAGATGCCTTGGCTGGCTGTGACACTGAATTTTGGCCTTAAAAGCTGTGATTCTCTTGCAGCAAATATCTCTGAGGAAGACAGTTTGTGGTGGAAGTGTGTTACATCCCCTTTGTACGTCAGTGTTTCCGCCTGTTTGTGTTGCCAAGAATTTTCCTGACCTTTTCCACGTCTTTATTTTCCTGGCAGTGACTTTGTGTCGAACAGACAGATTATTTTCTTCTGCCTCTTTGGCTTTATGCTGAGCTTGTTTAAATATGAAAAAAAAACACTTTTATTTCAACTCCTCATTTTCCCTGTGGTTTCCTTTAAAGGAAAGGGTTGTTTGGAGGTAGCCCTGAGTTCTTACAGCCCTCAGAGTTCTGCCTGCGTCCAAAGGAAGGTCCTCAGGAGATCTCTCTGAATCCCCTTAGATGAAGGATGAATGTCCTCGTCAGGGCAGATTAGAAGGATAATCATAGATTTTCTGAAACACAAGACAGGTTTCCAGTGTGAGATGTGTGAGTGTGAAGCTCCAGAGCGTGACCTTGTGTGCTCACCTGCCTTTTTGGGCTGGAACCTGTGGCCCCGGGACTGAGAGTGAAGATGAGGGTGGTGGGATGAAGGAAAAACCTTCCCCCCTTTATTTCAGGATCGCCTGCACAGCTCCCTGGGAGATGCTGCTGTTGTGTAACTTGTTCTGTGTCCTCAGTCATCACTTGTGAGTCTGCCTAATTTGGAGGATAAAACCAAGAAGACATCATTAAATTCTACAGTCTGGTTTTTCTGTGGTTCTTCTCCTCCTAAGGGCTCGGATTTGGAAGAAATGACTCCCTAATAATTGAATTGATTAATAGTTCCTGATTAGAGGCTCTGTGCACAGCTCCTTCCTTGTGTCACTGTTATCTTTTGCATGTACCTGCTTTAAGCAAAAAGTTGACAATCAGTGAGTGAGAATTTAATGATACATTTGCAGATGGCAGCTACCCTCATTTGGGGCTGAAATGTGTCTTTTAGTCATCGTTTGATAACTAAGTGGATTTTAATTAACTGAAATCCTATGCCTTAAAATCTTTCACTTACAAATAATAATTAAGAGCTCCAGTTCAAGGATGGCTCCTGCAATCCATGCTCAGCCTGATGTAAAAAATCTGGGGAGCAGCAGCTTCTTTATTCACTTCAGTGAAAGGTGCACGTGAAGTCCAGGAAAACAAAGCTTGGTCTTTATGCAGGATGAGGTGGTTAATTCTCCTCCAGGTGAGGAACAGTGCCTTGTTTTTACCAGCTTCAGTCAGAGGCAGTGTCTGATCCTGTTACCAGCCCTGATGGGACGTCAGGGGGAGCGGAGGTGAATGTACACGGGGTGCACGTTTAGAAAATGCATTTATTGCCTGATGCCTGCACAGTGCTGCTGAGCTCCCCGGTGTAGGAAGGTAAAATATTGCTGATTTCAGGGCTCTCAGGGAGCAGGGGCCGGGGCTGGCGTGGAAGGGGACACGGCTGTGATGTCAGGGATGAGGAGCTGGCTCTAGAGGGTGCTCTGAACCAAGGCAGCGGCGTCTCCTTCCCCTCTTTAACAGCCACTGATGACGTTTTGCTGAGGAAAAACAATAAAAAATCGCTCTGCCTCCCTTCTGCCCTTCTCCCCAACCACTTTATTGGAAACCTGGATATTGGCTTGGCCTGGAGAATTTCTCTGGAAGATGCTGCTTAATTATTCAGCTCTGGGGGGATTCCTGCACTGAGCTCTAACAGCCTTCTGTGTGTTTTCATGCTGATTTAAATGATTTGGATGTTTAAGTATCTTTGGAGGTCTTTATAGAGCATAAATAAAAGGATGAACGGTTCAAACTTGATGGCATTTTCTCCCTTTCTTGGACAAGGCGTAAATCACTGCATTTTTGCCTCAATATATTAATAGAGAAAGAAGCAGTGTCTTGACCTGCTGTGATTTTTAATATCCCTTTCTAGCAGCTAGTAATAACTGGTAGTAAAACACGTAATAATAGACAAATTCCGCAGTGAGATTTCACACAGGGATTGTTTTCCCGTTGGCTGTAACTGTCCATGTGACACTTTCATCTTTTCCTTTCATTTCCCAGTCCTGTGACCCTTCCCCGAACGTCCTCGGGAGGGAATTTCGTGGTCACCATAAAGCCTCAGAGTGCTGATGGTTCTTAGGCTACAGCACAGGGTGACTCCCAGGTCTCTTTAATTCAGGTAAATTTTCCATAGATTTTTCCTCTAAGCATGGGAATTGTTTCCTTGATGCCAAAAAAAAGTGTGAGGTCTCGTCTAAAGCTCGAGTTTTTGGCCAGGGAATATTTACATCTGCGAGTGTCACGTCTGGTCAGATCTCCTGTCTCTGTGCTGGTTTTTTGGCAGGGCTGTTGCATTTCTTTTCCAGTTTAAAGGGAAGTCTTGAGTGCCTGGAGTGCGTGGCCATTCTGGCACATGCAAAATCAGGGACTCTGATTGTTTGGGCTCCCCTTTTTTTGTTCCACTGGCGGTACTTTGTCTTTTTCCTCTGGAAAAATGTGACTGTTTCCCCCTGAATATGCAATCAGGTAATAGAAATCTCGTCATTTTTACCTCTGACTTGAGTGGTTATGAGGATAGTAATTGTTTCAGCCTGATGGAGATTAAAACTTGTCTCCCATGTCAGTTATTAAATGTGGAAATAGCTGCAGGGTGTGGAATAAAATATTTGATTTACAGTGCAACTCTGTGAAAGGCTATAATGCAAGAACTGCATGGATTTGTTTGGTGTAAAAGCTTCATTTGAGAGGAGAAGCAGCAGCCTGCTGGACCATTTCTGGTCGTGATTTCTATTTTAGTAGGTGGAAGCCCAGTGTGGTGATTTGTGTGCTGTAATGACGGTAATTCCGAGCTGGAAGATGAGTTGTCTGTAATTCCGAGCCTCTCTCAGTGCCACAGCTTCTTATCAGCAGAGTTAACCGGAGCTGAACTGTCTGTAATTCATGGAGTTTTCCTCCTTTTCTCGAGTTAAAGGTTAAAGTTATTACAAGCATGTGTGTGAGCTGTCGTTGGCCTCGCAGGGTGCTCTGGATGCTTGCACATTATTGCCGTGGACATATTTTTCTACTTAACGTGGTGAGCAGTTGTTTAATTGGAAAAGCTGTTACTTCTCTTGATCCTGAGTGTGGTAAAAATCAATGTCTTCTCTGCAGTCTGAACTAATAGGAATCAAACTCATTGAAGGATGAAAATGGTTTAATCAACAGAGAGATGTCCTAAAGGTTATTTAAGGAAAAAAAAAAAGCAACCAACAAGCCCACAAACAAACCAAACAGCCCAGCCCAGGTCTGGAGCTAGCGAGGGAAACACGGTGCTTCCACCTTCGGCTGGGCTAGCGAGGGGAAGGGAGGGAAGTTTCCGTGTGCCATGGATGGAGCGATATTCTTGGGAGCCATTTGATTTCAAAGGCTTTTCCTTTAAACACCACTTGGCTGTATCTTCAGCCTTTGTATGAACTGACAGAAATGAGGTCTAATGATGGGTTTCTTTGTAGTGGAAGCCATGAAAGGGACTTTGTCTTTTCATTCCAAGAACTGAATCTAACGCAATTGTCAGCCTTGTTCTTGACCTCATTTGTCCAGTGAGCTCCACTTATTTAAAATACATTTCAAATACAGTTTTCTGGCTGGTTACTGGTACCCCAAAGGGGAGATCTCCTTGAGAAAGGAGAAGCAGGAGGAATGACAGCTGCGTGTTTACCTGAATGTGAAGTTACACAGACGTGTGCTACAGCAGATAAGTGATTCCAGCGTTCTCCTTCTGAAACTTGGTGGCTGAAGGTAATAAAGAGTGAAATGGATAACCTGGCGTGTTCTGTGACTGCTTAATGACGATTCTATGAAACTGGAACAAAGCGTAACCTTTAAGTTATGTTTTTACCTCTTGATGTGCCACCCCGGCACGTTCAGATCCTAAAAAGCAAAGCAGCAGATCTCATTTCATGAGGAACTTGCCTGCCAAGCTTTAATACAAGTCTTAGGAATGGATTGTTAATGAGCTCATGATGGGACACGGATACTTCTTCCTGCTAAAACATGAGCACGAAAACAGAGCAGTTCCTGTCATTCACCTCTCAAAACCCAGGCAGAACCTTCGGAAAGGGAGGGAGCAGCGCTCGGAACCGGGAAGGTGCTCGTGGTTTGCTCTGGGAATTGTGTGTCGGGATCTGCCTGTGCCCCTCTGAGTTCCCGTGCCCCCTCTGGGTTCCTGTGCCCCTCTGGGTTCCCATTGCCCCCTCTGGGTTCCCATTGCCCCTCTGGGTTCCCATTGCCCCCTCTGGGTTCCCATTGCCCCCTCTGGGTTCCCATTGCCCCCTCTGGGTTCCCGCGTCCCCTCTGGGTTCCCATTGCCCCCTCTGGGTTCCCGTGGCCCCTCTGGGTTCCCATGCCCACTCTGGGTTCCTGTGCCCCCTCTGGGTTCCCATTGCCCCCTCTGGGTTCCCGTGGCCCCTCTGGGTTCCCATTGCCCCCTCTGGGTTCCCATGCCCCTTTCTGGGTTCCCATGCCCCTTTCTGGGTTCCCGTGCCCCATTCTGGGTTCCTGTGCCCTCTCTGGCTTCCCGTGCCCTTTGCACACTGGTTTTGTTGGTTCATGGCTTGGTTAATGAGGGAATTGGCAGCTGGAGGGGGGAGCCAGGCACATTAAGGAGCTTCCCGGGGTGCTGCTGAGCTTTGTGCTTTCTGGGTTCCCCTCGGTGCTCTCGCTGGGGCTGTTGGCAGCACTCGAGGGCAAACTGAGCCCGCACAGTTTTCAGTTGCTAACTCAGGGCTCTTCACTTGTGTTTGCAGTGCTTGGGTGGGTTTCCCACTCTCTCGTGGAGGCTGACACTAGATGGCAACGCTGCAGCTGGGCCCTGTCCCCTCGCCGCAGCCTGGGCACGCTTTGGAGCCCTTCTCGTCCAGAGGGGGTTTTGCTGTGTCTGTGCTGGCTCTAAAGCTGTTTGTTGTTCCGTCGGAACCGTGCCTCACATCCTCTCAAACTCCCGCGTCCCTTTTGTCCGGGAGCGTTTGTTTTTCCTGGGAATTTCATGCAGGACGTGTAACGACTTCCTTAGAGGAATGTTTGTTTGATGGCAGTGACCCTCTGGACGTGTGTTTCAGGGCCGGGTTTGCGATCTGCAGGCGGTTCTTTCATCCCAGGTGTCCTGCCTGGGACACGGCTGAGAGCGGCAGGGAACGGGACTCTGGAATTTCACAGGTTTCTGCAAGTACTTCCAAGAAATTCCATAAATCCCTCTCACACATCCTTACTGCTGGGATGCCTTGGAATTACTCGGTTGCCCAATTCTGGTGGGGGTTATGTATTTGAAGTTTTTGCAGTTTTCTCTCCATATCCCAAGAAGAGACGGCTAAATAGAAGACCTGGGATGCCTTTTATGTTGAATTCTGCAACAGGCCGCTGAAGGAGCAGTGTAAGAGACAAAGTGATCTGTTGCAGGTTTAGCCTTCCTAAAAATACTGAATTTCAGCGTTCCTGTAGTAGCTGCAGTGCACATAAACCCACCATGAACAGAGTCAAGACTCCTGTGTGTTTTACTTGAGAATCTGAAGGAAGTTCAGAGCCAGAACACAGCCACGAGAATGGGAATTTTAAGGCTTTAGAGTGATTTTGTTGTTTTGTGTTGAATACTGACAGGAGAACGTGCGTTGTGTTGACAAGCAGCGTGAAGCTGATTTGTGTTAAAATATACAGCAGGATCCGTTGCTTTTGAGAGAGTGTTTGCTAAGTTGGTGTAAGCCCTGCCTAACTATTGCCACCTCCTCATCTCCAGCGTGAGCAACATTGTGAAACTAATTTTGAAAAGCTTTTTTGGCTGTTAATTGGTTGATAGCAGCTATCAAAAATCTGCTGCTTCCTTTCAGTTGACTGAAAGTTCCTGTGTAGGTGGCTGCAGGCTGAGTGCTGTGTGAAACACAGCCCTGCACCAGTAAATCCCCGTCTGCTGGAGAAAAAGACAAATCAGAATGAGTCCAGCAAACTGCTAAAATAGTGATGCTTCCTGTGGGAGCGAAGCTGTCTTGCTTGCTTACTCTTAGAAGCTGTGGAGGGAAAAGAAGAGGGATAAACTGAGAATCTTCACATTATTCCGTGTTTTGGGGGATTCTGGGGAGGTGTGGTGGAGCAATGCCTGAGTTAGTTCCATCCACTGAGTATCTGTCCTGTAATTTTGGGAAGTGAAGAGTTTCTTCCTCGTGTAACTGAACTGGAGCTGTGTGGTTTCAGACTGTTGATATTTTTTCAAGATTATAGTAGAAACTTCCTGTTTTTAGAGCTTATCTCCCTGTCTGGAGGGAGAGGTTATTATAGGTACAGGCACATCCTGTGGTTGTTGTCAACTTGAGAAAAAAAAAAAATCTGTTGAATTTTCAGAGGCCTTTGAATGTGCGAGTGATTACTGCCCCAAAAACTGAGCTGCAGCCACAGTTCCCATCTCCTCTGTGATCTCAATAAAAGGCTGCAAATCCATTGCAAATTTTACATCTCTGTTAGTTCAATTTCTGTGTGGAGAAAATCCCTCGGTAAAGGATCTGTCTGGCTCTGGGAGGAGGATTGCAGAGGAAGCATTTGGGAGTCATTTCCTTCGGCGTGAGTACGAGCATGCTTTATGTTATAATAGTTTAAACATTCCACAGGCTCTTGATGGAGGTATCAAGTTTTCCATTCCCAGAGTTACTTTTAGTTTAAACTGGAGGCGAGAGCAGGCAAACTCCCATTGTTTTACAGCTGCTTTGATAGAGCTGAAAAAGATGCATTTGCTTCGTTCTTCCTTCCCTCCTTTGGCTCTACCCCTCCCACACACATTTAACTATTGAGGATTTTATTTTGTTTGCTTTTTTTATATTCATCTGAGAACAAAGAGCTTCTTGTTTGTTTTAATCCATTTGTTACATTTTCAAGTATGTAAATTTTTCCTTTTAAATGACTTTTCTTGACAAATATTTGGATTTTTTTTTTGTTCTGTGTAAGATAATACGTTCTAAAATGAGTTGTGTGCATTCCTTTGTGTTAAATTCAAGAAGCTGCTGAACAGGTTGGTGCCTTGCCGTAAGTACCACAAAATCTGGCAGACACACTGGATTTTGTTTTAATATTCTTGGCTTACAGTTTACCATTCTGTAATTTGGAGTTTCCCAGGGCAGGGATTTTGTACAAAAACACTTTTGAATTTAAGTGTTGGTCCCTACAGAGAAGAGGAAACAAACCAGAGGAGAAATACCAGGAAAAAAGTGGTTTCTTTCCCCCCCTTCTCTCTTCCCCAGAAAAGCATCCTGTATTTCTGGCTGAATTTTGCCCTCTTTGAGGTGCAGCTGTCTCAGATCATTGCCCTTGAATTGGGTTTTAACCCCGCTGTGTCCCCTTCTCTGCCTCAGGTTTGCTTCTCCTCGGCCTTTTGTAGAGCACAGCCCCTGGCTCTGGGCTCAGGGGTTTCTGTCCTGGCACAGCTGGGTGGGTGTTCAGGAGGGTTTGGGCTCAGGGGTTTCTGTCCCTGGGTGTTCAGGAGGGTTTGGGCTCAGGGTTTCTGTCCTGGCACAGCTGGGTGGGTGTTCAGGAGGGTTTGGGCTCAGGGGTTTCTGTCCCTGGGTGCTCAGGAGGGTTTGGGCTCAGGGGTGTCTGTCCTGGCACAGCTGGGTGGGTGTTCAGGAGGGTTTGGGCTCAGGGGTTTCTGTCCCTGGGTGTTCAGGAGGGTTTGGGCTCAGGGGTTTCTGTCCCTGGGTGCTCAGGAGGGTTTGGGCTCGGGGGTTTCTGTCCTGGCACAGCTGGGTGGGTGTTCAGGAGGGTTTGGGCTCAGGGGTTTCTGGCCGTGGGTGTTCAGGAGGGTTTGGGCTCCGGGGTTTCTGTCCCTGGGTGTTCAGGAGGGTTTGGGCTCAGGGGTTTCTGTCCCTGGGTGTTCAGGAGGGGAGAACAGGGAGCAGGGCTGGGCTGGCGCTGCTGGGAACACTCATTTCATTCTATGGGCACTTGAGAGTGAGCTCTGCCAGGGCTGGGCTTTTTCTCTTTGGGTTGTGGTTGGTTGTTTGGGGTTTTTCTGGTATTTCTGGTTTGTTTGTTTTCCCCAACACTTCCTAAGCCAGGCCTTCCTGTAAACCCCTGCTTTTCTCACGTGTTAGCATGTGAATTGCCTTCGTCTTCACAGCTCCCTGGGGGAGCCACTGTTGCTTTTTCATTCCTACTGTGACAGAAATGCAGCGTGCATCCAGGATGCTGTGCAGGAACAACCCAGGGGATTTCTCCCAGGCACACACAGAATGGAGTTAAGCAGCCCCTCGTATCCTCGGGCTCCCCGTCCTTCTGAGGGATGCTCTGCCTGTGCCAGGGGCAGTTTTGGACTGTTGCAGGTTCAAGGCTGAGGGGGAATCCAAGGCAGCTTCTACCTCCTAACAACCAGTTGCGTTAACAAGCAGGAAAGGCCTCAGGTCCTGGGAATGATCTGGTTTTTATTTCTTTGGGGGACTTTGGTTTGTGTTTCTGTGTTGTTCGAGGTCCGTGCTGGTCCGGTTGGCTGAGGTTCGGCTCGGAGGCGTGAGTGACCCTGCGGGGCTGGCACGGGGGCAGTTGGTGGCAGTTGCTGGTGACAGTTACAGAAGGGCATTGCCCCCAATTCTTGGGCCCGGGGGTCGTTAGGAAGAGGCTGAAGTTCCTCAGACTGTTGTGTGCTCTGTCCCCGGAGTGTTGATGTGGTGCTAGCGTTTAACAGTGACCCGAGAGGATTTAGAGCTTGGCCAGAGGTCACCTGGAGTATCCTGAGCACCACGTAAGTACAGGGAAGGAGTCGCAGTTCTTGAACCATAAAATGTGTGAGAGTGTTGGTAATTCGGTTTAACAGGGGAACTTTACCCTGACAAAAGAAAACAAAATCTACCCCAGCAAAAAAAGGAGAGTAGGGGGACCTCCTAAGGTCCATGGTCTGTAAAGGGTACAGGTTCCTTTTGGGGATTTGAGAGAGGCAAGGAAATGGCTGGTGCCAATTTCAGCAGTTAGGCTGTACATTAAAATAACTCTTGGCGGGCTGGTTTGCAGGAACTGCCGCGTACGTAAACGCGGTGCAGCGGAAGCGGCCGCGGCTGTTAAACCGTGTGCCGGGTTTACAGCCTCCTTAGGCTGGGATCACAGCCCCACACGGCCTTTTGGTCGCGTTGGGGCAGGACCAAACACTGCCCCGAGTTTCCTCTCGCAGATGCGTTTCAGCAGCGTGGAGAAGCGCCCCGGTGGAAGTGTGGAGCCGAGCTGGCGCTGCGGCCGCCGAAGCTCGGAGCAGGTTTCCTGTGGGTGCTCACAGAGCTGCAAGCGCAGACACGACTTTTCCTGCTGCGAGCGGGTTTGAAGAAATTTGTGTGCAGACAGCAGTAACTGTCTTGTCGAGAGCCGGGTATCGGTTCCTCTCGCCGCGTTTGCGCCGTGAAAACAGCGCGTTATTGACACGGGAACGCAGCCTCACCTCTCACCTGACCAAAGGTTCTGTGTTTAGATAGAGCCAGGGCGCTTTGATGTCCGAGCGCACACAGTCAGAAATGGGTTACAGACACCCAGCGCTGCTGCTGGGGGCACAGGGAGGTGACCTGTCCCTCTGGCAGCCCGGCCAGCGCTTCCTCTCCTGCTCTGAGGGATCTGCAGGTGACCGCTGGCCCCTGGAGCTCTCGGGCTCACTTTCAGTTTGAGCCGCCTCTGCGTCAGGTTTTTGTTTTACCGGAGGTACCGCTGGGGTTTGGCCGGGATCACACACCAACAGACAGGGAAACTTGTGATGTGAGACAGTGATGAGCGCTGGCACGCAAGGAAAGCAGCGCTGGGACAAAATGAAGCTGTTAGTTTGTTCTCCATGAACCTACTCCCTTCCTCTTCCCCCCTGTGCAAGGCCACATCCGAGGGGAGAGCGTGATTTACGTGGAGCTCTGAAGACGGTGTTAAGTCCCCTTTTAAAAATAGGTTCAGCTTAGCAGGGGGTTAGTGTGTTAGACTCACTGCTTGCCTAAGCTGGGAAGTTGTGTTGGATTGGCTTTTAGGAAACACTTGTCATGGTCACGTCTCCACGTGTTCTTGAAAGGAATTTGAGGCTTCTTTGTGTTCAATCCAAGCGAGCCACCGGCGTTCTCCAACCTGCTTTAAAAGCTGACTGGATGGGTGAACTCGGAGTCAGAGGGAGCTGCTTCCAAGTGTTTGTGGCACCTCTTTGTCGTGAGTGTCTCTCGAAAAAACAACTTAATGTACCCATTTAATCTGTATAATCTCATTAAGGCTGTTTACAGTTAGTTTGTGTTTCAAGTGTGTGGGTACCTGGGAGAGCCGGAATTGCTCCTCTGGAGCGGTTTTTCCAGCAGGTGAAATGTTTATGTGTGCTCGATGGCGAATTCTGTCAGGAGCAGGGAATGCTGCTGATTGATAGGTCTTGTGTCTTGGAGGGATTACATCTTTATTTAATATTCCTCAAATTTGCGTGTCTGTGTTTAATATTCTTCCAATAGGGTCGGACTCGTGCGAAGTTATGAATTATTCGCGTTTGTTATGAGTCGTGTGTCTCGAAAGCAGCACATTTTCCAGCCCTTTGAAGATACACTGTCTGTCACTTCTCAGTGCTCAATCTTTCATGAGCTGAAGTGCGTGGGTACAGGATACAAAGTGTTACAGGATTCAGGGGAAGCGCTGAGAGCCGAAAACGGCGAGGTAACAGGTGCTTCCCAGATTTTAGCTGCGAGAAGAGAAGGTGTGCAGGGGTGGGTGCGCACATGCCTTTGAGCAGTGTCAGGGATTACTGACAGCGAGTCAAAGCCGTATTTCTTCAGATTTCCAGCTTCTGTTGTTTATTGTCACGACCTTAATATTTCTTCAGCTAGGTGTTCTATTTAATTATGATGTTTATAGTAAATATCAGCTCCCTTGGCTGTGTGCTCAGGCCTGTAGCATGCGGAGTGCTTTGCTTGTAACTGCATCCCTTGTCTCAGTTCATTATCTGTTAATGGTACTCGACATGACAGGCTTGTTTTGATAAATGGAGCCTGCCAAGAAAGCTGGGATGGATTTTGCAGGTGGTGGAGCCGAGCTTTATTTCATTGTGCAACACCAGAGGACTGATGCACGCCGGACCAAACACCACAAAGTGTTGTGGGAGGTCTCTGGGCAGCAGTTCCAACCCTGCCCGTTCAGGGAATCTCCACTCAAGGTCTCCTCTTCCCAGTGCATTTTCCTGACCCATGTGAAAAAAAGATTTTGCCTAGTCTGGATGGGCTTTGTGAGTGTGTAACTCGCATTTCCCCCCCTTTTTCAGACATCCAGCTTTCAGAAGGGATACCAAAAGAAATGCTGTTGTAAGTTTATAATGCTGTGGGTAGCAAAGGTGTATTTCATGACCAAGAAAAGCTCTTTTATAGTCCATTTTCCAGAGACAAGATAAAAAGTCCCTATTGCAAAATGGAGCTTGAGGCTGTACTCTGTGCATGTTTTTTAGTTTAGTCTCCGAAATGGGGGCAGATCTCTATATCTCCTAGGAAAGCCAATTAGTGAAAGTTGAGTTGTCTCTGATGTCGGTGATTGAGTGCTGTGGCTGTTCTGCTCATTCAAGGATCTCCAGTATGCTGTATACAAACAGATGGGACTTGAGATGATTTCTCTGCCATCTCCCACACTGCTGAATTCGGAAGTTGGTTTGTGTTGGATTTGCAAGACGGTGTCTGAGATTCAAGAATAGTCTCCAGTTCTGTTGCTGTGCTCAGACTGCCAGATGCTGTGCTCTGCACTGTTTGAACAACTTTCATCCTAATGGGATACAAAAAAAATCCATGCATTTTTAAATTATTATTATTCTCTGAGTGCATTTTTCCAATGTATACTGACTTTAGGGATTTGTGATCCAAGCTGGCCGGGTCACCTGCCCTAAAGGGACAAGGTGTTTCTGAACAAGAACCATCAAACAGGGTATTTTTCAAATGATGAAACCTGGCCTGAATTAACTTCCTGCTGGAAAGCTCTTTTGGAAGTCATTAGGAGTAAACACTGATTTAAATACACTCTGGAGCAGTCAGTTCCCTTCCATGATCTGCCAGGTGTTGGGCCACATTTGATTAGAAAATTGAGGAGTGAGGATAAACGCGATGTGGTTGCTTTGTGCTGACTCGAGGATTGAATTTCAGCTCTGGCAGGTTTGGAGCTATCACACGGCTACTTGGTTACAAAGCTTGTTTTGCACCAGGTCTGGCGAAGACAGGCTCCAGTTCAGGAGCTGTTGCACGATGAATATTGCAGGAGCGCAGCTCGTGCCTACAGCACCCTCAATTTGTATTGATCACGGCAGGCCTGCGACGCGGCAAGGGCGCGTTGGAATTAATCAGCTGCTTCGGCTGGGTGGGTGGTTTTAGGGAGCTATTTCTAGAAAATACAGAATAAATTTCAAACTTAAGATCTTTGTCTCCTGAAGGACTCCTGGGCTCTGGTATGAAAATGGTAGAAATGTGTATGGGTAAATAGCGGGAAGATACGCAACTACAAATAATTAGCAGCCTCTGGAAAGATGAAGTTGGCAGGCAGTACTTGAGGGTGTTGCTCTAATTAACCGGGTCTGTGAACCTTAATGATTATCATTTTTTCTAAAATTTTTTTTTTTTAAACTTGGCTTTGTAAAACCAGCTCTGAGGTGGTGTACTCCCATATTTATTTTATAGGTAAAATATTACTGTACGGCTAGGAAATGGATTTGCTCGGCAGGGATAAAGTGTACGTTGCCCCGAGGTAATGGATTACATAGATGACTTGTTTTGCATGTTATTCTGCAAGGGAAATAGCAGAGCTTTGCTCTAAAATTAAGTCAGCACTAACAACTGAAAGGTCATGGTTGTGGTGCTGAGGAACAACACGAGACATTGGGAGATGAGTTACAGGTTTGCGTGGAGATGCACAGTAAGATAAATATTCATTCCTTTTAAAAAAAAGCCAATTAAATACAATTAAAAGGAACACGTTTGGCTGAGCAGATGAATTTCTGCCTCTAATGGGGGGGAAGGAAGGCGTCGTAGGAAAGATTTTGAACAAAATGGCTCACTAATTGAATGCACTGCAGCCAAATCCCTGTGCAAAGGGTCTCTGAACGTGGCCCTGGCCAGGCATCCCTTCCTCGCCCATGCCGGGGCCGAATGCCGCGCGTGGAGGGCTCCTCCACCCCCCGATTTATCTGCATTTCCCCACCCCCTGTGTTTTGCTGGGCGGCGAGGGGCCGTGCATTGATATTCGTGCTGCACCGCGGGCTGGGAGCGCCGGGCGCCCGGGGGATGCTTCGCCTCCGCGCTCCGCCGCTCGCAGATGCATTTTCTCGCTGACCACGCTCTTCAAGCGCTGCCATCAATCACGGGGCTCCCGGTTCCGGCGGGGCCGAGCGAGGAGGCGGAGCGGGGCCGGTGCCGA
>VZTA01007556.1:115517-180262 GCA_013398855.1 Mohoua ochrocephala
AGCGGGGCAGGGGCTCGGGGCTCGCCCGCAGCCGGAGCCGCGGTGAGTGCCCCCCGTGCCCGCCGGGGGTCCGGAGCGGGGCCCGCGGCCGATGGATCGGGTGACTCGGTGCCTTACAAGTTGTATTCCCACGAGGAGAATTAAGGCTGCTCTTCAAGTTGGCTAATTGTTACCTGGCCAAGGATAACTGCCCGGATGGAGGAAAGGCTTGACTTAATTCTCTTTTCCGCTCTGGGTTACTCCAGGTTGTTGGGTTTGTTTTTTTCAGAAAAAGTTGGATCGACTTGGTAGGTGAGGCGTGGGTAGGTTGTTATTGGCCTGGGAAGTTCAGAACGCTCTAAAGCCTGCACGGGTTTGTTTTTTTTTTTTTTTCCATAACAAATGCTTTACCTCCCTGTTCTAAATATAAACAGTTCGGGTAACCGGGCTGCTGTGTTTAATTCTGTTTTTTTTAAAAGCAAATGAGATAAGGAGATAAGGGTTCCATTTTCCTTATCCTGGAAGAAAGTACTTTTTCATTACGCTTGGTACAATGGAATGCCTTTGAAGTACTAATTGGGACAGTGTGTGGTGTAACTTTTTTAACGATGTTTAATGGTGTTTTAAGATAGTGACAGGAGACCTGCTCGGCCACTTTGTTTCCTGAGGAAGCAACCAGCTCCGCTTTGTTTTGCAATTGGTTTTAAGCTCGTCTGAGTCCATGTGGCTTTGCCCTGCATGGGGCATTGTGTGGCTGGATGGCTCCTCGCAGCCATATGGGGCTGCTTTAATTGTCGGGGAGTGGGGACGGCGGCTGACAAGGCCACTTAATTCCTTTCTTTGCTGTTTTAAACTTAACGCTAATGTTGGGCATGAAGTAGAGGAAAGTGGAGAGTAGAAACCTAGTGGAGTGTAGTTTCAGATGCTCCCCAGATACGTTTCTGCTGGGAACTCGGTTTAAAGTCAACTGGATTTCAGACCCTACAGACAGCACTGTTCCAATGTAAAGCCGTTAATCTGCAGGCAATTAGTTCCAGACGTGCAACCGACTCCACATTTTTCTCAGTTTTTGTTCTTGCAGGCAGTCTCGTTTTTGAATCCTTATGCCCAGCGACTATCACAAGACAGACGCTTGAGATGCCTAACAGCAAGCTGAGAGTGGTGTAGGAGCAGCATTTAAAAGCTTTTATTTGTTTTTCCAACCCTGTAATTTAGTAGTGTTTAAACTATTTTATAAAGATCTCTGGGACCAGTGAAAGGTGGTTTTGAGTCCCGAGCACTTGAGTGCTCATTGTGCTCTGGCAGGCTGGGTGCTTGGCAGGCACTTCTCGAAATGTTATTTGATCTGGCAGCACGATAGAATTGACTTGGATTACACAATTTTTTTTCACCCCCCGGTCGCTGTTTGAAAGTGATGCATCAGCGAGTGTTGTTCGAGAGCGTATTTTAAGACCTAAACTGCGTGTATTGGCTTTAAAGAGGATTCCAGAGAGAGGCAGTTCAGAAATTGTCTTGTTTTGTGGTTAGGATTTATGAATTGAGGCAAGGGCTGACGTAATCTATCCGACCACTTCCTTTGTGTGTGTTTTAGAGTTGATAGTGCTTTGTTTTGCTTAAAATAGCCAGGACTGTTGCTTGAATACTTTTCTATCTCCTTTCTGCCGTGGCCTTCAGTGTAAAGCAGACAACTTGTTCCATTTGTGTGTGATTATGTCCCTTTGAGGAAATGGTTCCTTCCTTTTGTCACTAAGGTTCAGTGAATTGCTTGTATGCTAAGTAGATGAGACTTTAATTTTAATTAACATAATGATGTGTACAGCTGTTCTGTCAGAACGCATCGCCTGTCTTCGCAATTTTACTACAGGTTGTAGAGAATCCCTTGATGTGCCTCTCAAACCCTCTTTTGCTTATTTCTGTTTGTGTAAAGGTGACAAAGATGGGGCTTTTGTCTCCTGATGTGAGTGGTTAACAGCTCCCTGCCAGAGAGCCTGCGTTTGATTTTTGTGCGTGGGGAAGGAAATAAGCTGTTTATCACCGACTAATCCTAAACCTCCTTGTCTTTGGGTGGAGGGGGTTTACGCTACCTATTGTTTTGCTTCAGAGCAGCCAGAAGTAACCTGTTGGTTCCTAATGTTTTAATTCTTTAAGGGCTGTATGGCTTTATAGAGCCGGCCCTGAGTGTTAGGTCAGTGTGCATATGTGAATTGTTCCTTGTTCTGGGACTTCTTCAGGAGATACTGAGAGGTCGTGCTGATACGGTGGGTGTTGGATTAGAAGGAGCACACCGTTTAGTTTGTAAAACAGCGCAGAGCAGCATTTTTGTAACTTGTTGATATCTGTGGCTGGCAGGATATCTCACCTGAGAGCCTGTAAAAAAAGCAGCTGCGAAGGCGGGGTTCAGAAATAGGTACGGGGTGCTGAGGTGGTCGTGAAAAGCTGTTTTGGCCAAGGGGTTTTCGGCTGAAGGCCGTGTCCTGGGAGCACTCGGCTGGGCCCTGGCAGATGCGTGGGTCAGAAGGTGCTGCTGGAGCTGGTGCAGTGCCCAGCTGTTGGCTGTGTCCCTCTGGCCAGTGGCCACTGCCACCCCAGAGTGTCCAAACCCTGAGTGGGACTGGGCTTTGAGCTGCTGCTGGCCCCAGCCAGGCACGTTCAGTCAGTCAGATTCCGATTCTGCTGCACAGGGATGCTCCAGGAGGGAAACTGAAGCGGTCGAGGAGCGGAGCTGAGCTGAGAGTTGGCTCTCAGGGGTGTGATGGGGTCGGGGACTTGGCCCCACAGCTGGAGTCAGAGAGCTGGACAGGAGCAGCAGCATTTTCTAGGCATTGGGAGCAGGAGTTCCATGTGGCCTGTGGTGCTTGAGGCAGTGCTCAGCACTTCCAGCCCTCTGAAGGCTTTCCTGGGGGTGGCTCGCACTGGGGACTGGCTCAACAAGCTGCAGATGAGTTCTATTAGTTCTCATGAGCTGTAATGTTTTGGCCAAGATAGATATTCCTGCTTTAAAACAACTTTTATTTTCGTTTGAACCTTGTGTATTTAAAGCGCCGGATTCAGTAAATGACACACGAGAGCACCGAGTAGTTCTGGTTTGTGTTTTAAAGGTAAATGAAATGAGAAATGGTTTCTGAGCCGCTGTAGCCCTGGAAGGTGCCCTGATGGGAGTCTCTGATGCTGACAGGCAGGGGTGTGAACGGGGCAGGGCATTGCTGTGGAACCAGGCTGGCCAAGGGGCAGCAGAGGTGACCCAGAGGTGTGAGAGGAGAGGTTCCTGCAGTTTCTGGTCCTGCTGTACCCCTGAACTGTGAGTGTGGCGTGGATATAAACACTCCGTGCCCTGGGAAGGCCCTCACCTGGAGCAGTCACCGGCCCCTAACGTGCAGAATAACGCGCACATCTTTATTCTTGTGTATAAAACCGTGTCAGGAGGGGCTCTGGGGGAAGGAGGGCTGTGCCAGGGGAGCTGGAATCGCCGCTGGCACGCTTCAAACTCGTGTCAACTGGACCTTGCTTAGCCTTGCTCCTTGTTTGGCTGGTTCTCCAGTGCTTCAGAACACGGGACAAATTTCTCTCTTGCTAAAGGCTGGAAAAGCCCATAATGACGAAACGCTCCCGGTTAAATAAAGAGCACCCATAAAAAACCCACTATCAGAGAACTTTGTGAAAAATACCGTCGGGCATCTTGAAATGAATCAGGGGGAAATCTGGTTTTTATACTTGAGCTTTCTTAGCAGAAGTGAAACTCTTTCCAGAAGAGTGGACAAAAATAGTATTTATTCCAAAGTTTGCCTGGGGTAGTGGTTTGAGTTCTGACCTTTGGATACAAAGTGAGAACAAATAGTGTTGAAAAATGTAAATGATTAAAACAAGCTGGCCTTCCTTAGGAAACATTTGTGTCAAGTTTAGCCAAGAAAAGGGCCTGGTAATTGGATAAATGTTTTACTACTGGAATAGACAGTATTTGATTGTGATGTGTAGATTTTCTCATAATGTTTTTTTTTTGTGTAATTGGTGCATTTGGAATTCAGGCTTTTTCTAATGTTAGCAAAAGTACAGAAGAAGTGGAGGCTGTAAATTCAGCATTAACGATGTAGCTGCGCTCTCCTCTTGGGAAGGAATGGCAAATTTTGAAAGGAAACTTGGTTTAATTAGTCTGTGAAAATGGATATCACTTTCATTTTCATAAGATGACAATACAGTGTGAAATAACAAATCTGGAATGTGTTAGTATTGGGGCCTGAAAGTTTGATACTCGCAGGTTTTTCATTCCTTGTTTTTCCCTTTTTTGAAACGAGCTGACTGTGAAAAGCTGTGATAGGTAAACCTTTTACTGAAGGCAACCAGTTTTGATATAGATAATTGCTGCTTCTGTAACACCGCTTCTGTACATGCAATATATTTTGTCTTAAGTGTTGATTTGAATTTTCTTGAGACTAGCAAGGAAAAACGCCTTGGTTTTGGCAGTGTTTCCTTTGTGAGTTTGCTTATTTGTGGAGATCAGAATTACTTGTTTTTTGAAATACAACCGAAATTTTGTTGGGAGGCAGTCAGTGTTCCAGCAGCATTTGCAGTCTGATAACCTTTTATTCTGTTGAGACGCTTAAAGTTTAAACCACTTTGTAGTTTGAACGTTCTGGTCAGGGTTTGTGTGCTGATCTTGTTTGGGAAGATCAGGGCCTGATTTTGGGCATTGCTGGGCACTGGAGAAAGTGCAGTTTGGCCCTTGCATTCGATATTTTAATGCACAGATCTGGCACAGTTTAGTCTCCAGGCAGGTTCCTCTAGTTAGTAAAATGAAGGCAGTAGAACGTTCTAATGCTGAGAAATGAAGTGGCTTCAGGAGGTTTCAGCATCCTGCTCTGATCCATCCACAAAGCCAACGTTTACCTGCACCAGGACCGAGGAGTTCTGTCCTGACTGCGGGGAGGTCGCTGCACTTCTGTTCTTGCCCACGGTAGGTGTTTTAACCCAGGCACAAAGTGAGCCTGGGAACTCAGTTATTTGTGGTTTCTGCTGTTGAGAGGTTTCCTGGGTTTGCTCAGTGCTGATGAGCACAAGCAGCCCCAGTGAGCAGTGAAATCACGAGACAGTGTGGAAATGACTGAGCCATAATATGAGTCAATACAATTCAAGCACTTAAGGTTGGGGACTTTTTTTCCCGAGTTTGACATAGTAACAGATCCCTACAGAATTTATTCTTCCAAGCAGTCAAAACACACTGTATTTGCTCCATTTCCTATTGAAATCTAACAAAGAAGCCAAAAATCAGATTTCCATTTCCTGGTAATAAAGCTATTCCTTCGAGATTAGAGCTGGGAATGGATTTTTTTATATATATATGGCAGTTCCTGCTTAATAATTGAATGTTCTTTGGTGTCTCGTGTGCTGATGTGGGAGAGTATGTGAGGCAGAACTCATCTTCCCCGTGTGTTTCATATCAGACTGCTGTAATTGGCTTAAAGTTGGAGCCCCGGCCCGGCCTTGTAGTTAAAACTGGTATTAAAGAGTTAAGAGCAGCCCAAGGTTATCAGATTGTTGGGAAAGCAATTGCCCTTTCCCAGTGCAATAAAGTAATTATGAGTAGTGTATGAAAATAGGGTGCAGTCTGTTTGAACATTCTGGCTGCCTGTCTTTACCAGAAATTGCATTGTCCCCTTTTGTGTTGATCTCGTCATTTGCATATTCAGAGCATGTTCGATATTTGCCACTTGCAGCTGGAAATGCTAAGCAGCATTTAAAACCCAAATTATGCCATCTGTTTGTGAGGGGTTTCGGTGAGGTTTGTTCAGATGCTGGCAGTGTTTCACCTTGGGTCTGCTCTCTTCTCACTGGGACGTGTCACCGGGGGGGAATGAAGGTGTGTTCTGGGGCAAATCCGAGGGATTCTGTCATCGGTGGATGGAGGAGCTGCAGCTGAGCAGGGCCCCTGCACCTTCATCTCTTGGTGGGGTGTTCTGTGCTGCCCTCACGTAAGCAAAGGTGGTGTTTGGAGAAACCAGTCATGGTGCTCTGTTTTTGGCTCGAGTAGCACGGGATCAAATGCTCCCGTGAAGGTTTTAAGATTAAAAAAATCGAGTTTTAGTCTTTGTGCAAAAATGAGAGCTGTGATTTGAATTATTGTAGTTTGTGACTGTGTGAAAAATAAGTACAGCTGTGATTTTAAGTCAAGCCAGGCCTGATTTACCTTGGGATGGGTGGGTGCACTGGGGTTTAGCAGCCTGGGCTGCTCACGGGCACCACGGGGTGATTGTGGAGGTGGGTACCTCGTGTGTCGTGCCAGGTTTGTCTGCTGGCACCTGGTGCCAGAGGCTGTGGTTTGCCCTGGGAAGATGTGCAACCTCCATGGAGTGGGTAAAAGCGGTTCTTGTGGCTTTTTAGAGCAAGGAGTCAGCAATATAAATGGGAACGCAGCTAAACATGTACATGCTGAACTTTAGAGTTCGGCTTTTTTTAACAAACGCTGCTGTATAAAGTTCTATTTTGGCACAAAACTTGATTGAATCCATGCTTTTGGCTGGGTTCTCCTCTTCTGAGGACTTTCTGTGGCATCCGAGATGCCAAAGGTAAATATAACTCTTGTTCTGCTCGCTCGTGGGGGAGTTCACAGTGGTTTAGGATTTCAGGAGCATGACAGAGTTCCTGACAGGGAAATCTTTGCTCGGTGCACATCCCAGCTCCGTTTGAGGGCAGAGAACTGTTGGGGGTGAATTATGAGCACTGTGTGTCAGGTTAATAAAATTCCAGGGGCTTTTTCCGCTCCGTGGAGCCCACTCTGGGATGTGCAGCGCGGAGTCGCCGCGGCTCTCACGGGAGAGCCCTTCCACGGAAGTTTAAAGCGTGTTCTAACTGCTCTTCTTGGGCAGACAAACAAGTGCTTTAGCCCAAGAGATGATGGATAATAAAAACTTCCTCATGGTTGTCTTCAGGAGAGGGTTGAAACTTTTCCTGCCTCTTCCAGCCTAAACGGTGCTCGTGACAACTTCAATTTCTTTTTGTTTTGAAGCATAACGTGTGAGGAAGATGGTGGTTATGTTAGGGGGGTTTTTTTGTCTAGATTTATATTGGGATTTTTTTCTTAGAACCCTTGCTGTGGTTTTTGCTTTGTTTGGGGTTTTTGCCTTGCTTTGATGTGTCGTTTTCTGGAGGTTTTGGTTTGGTGGGGGTTTTTTGTCCCCTCTCCAAAAAGGCTGTTAGTTTGTGGGAGGGGTTTTTTTTTAAAACTCTGAGCAGCGTGTGTGGAGTTATCCCTGTCTGGGAAGCAGTGGACAAAGCAATAATACACACAGCACTAGTGGGAAATAATGAAAAGTTTCTCACGTGGCTGTTGGGCTGAGAGCTTGAGAAAGACCCTTCTAAGAGTTTCTTTTTTCTTGGTCTTATAAATACCATTAGATACTAAAATGCTCGACATAACTTTTAATTTCACGTTTTGAAAAAAAAGTAGCGCATAACTTTGAAAACAGTTTTGAAATGTCACTTCTAGCAAAGTTCATTCTGATTCAAAGGCCAGATCAGCATATGTGAGAAGCAGTCAGCAAGTAATAAATCTCAGCATAGCTGTGTGTGTGTTATCTCAGGGGAGAGGCTGGAGGACTGGAGGAGAAAACAGCCTAATCCCTCAAGTGCTGGGTAGATTTAATTAGGTCCCAGTTGCTTGGGCAACTGGCACCTAGTGAATTTTCCTGTGTAGTATTTTGAAAGTAGCTCTTAAGTCAGCTCCTGATTAGGTTAGTGTTTCAGGAAAACACCGGGTGACAGGACATCCTTCTCACTCCTGCTTGTTCAGCTGCTGGGTGCTCACGTGCAGTGAATGATGGAAACTTCACAGTCAAGAGCCTTCAAAGCTGAGCTTTCACAAGGGAAAAACTTCAGTGCATCAGATCCCTAATAAATCATGTGATTTGTTTTGCTGTCTTTGGTTGCTGAGGGATCACAGGTTTTCATTTGAAAGAACAAGGAGATATGGTAGCCCCGGTTTGTTATTGTGGGAATAAAGGAGGTCTTAAAAGGCTTTCCTTGGTCAGAGTGGATCAAACACTGCTCTGAACAGTTTATGGTGCTCTGCTTAGCCTGGTGTCTCGTCCACTACAGACTGCAAGTGGCTTTATTAAACATTTAATGTTGTTTCAGAGCTGTCTAACCTTAAAGCTTCACCTTGAAAATAGAGTCAGGAGTTTCATATTGCTTCATTTCAGGAAAACAGCCTCCATTTGGGAGGTGTTTCCAGTACGGTGCACGGCTCGTGTGATCTCCGTTTGCATGTCATGGAGTATTAGCATGTTGTTAGGAAAGCTGGGGAAGGTTTTCCTTTTTTGTTTTTTTTCTTTTTTCAGTTTTATTTTGCGTTTTTGAGGCCACCAACCCAAACTGCTGCCACAGTACCTCTGCCACGTCCTGGTTTCTGCCGGTGGCGAGCGATGAGGCGTGGTGGCACCGCAGTGTGAACGAGGCCACCGCATTTCATGTGTAGCTTAGTGGTTATTTGCATTGGTTATTCTGTGCTTAATGGCTTAAGGTCTTACTCTGCAGCCTTGTTCTCAGCAGCTTACAAGATCAGACCTAAATACGGGGATCCAGCTCATGCTGCCACAGCAGATCCTGCCTGAGTCACACACGAGTTCAGAGCCTCTGCTGAGAGCCCCGCGAGTAGAAACGATATTAATGTCTGAAGCGTGACCAAAGCCAGAAGTTATTTCATGCAGTGTTAAAGTATTTCCTCTTGGTGTAGATTAGAAGCAGATTAATCGCTTGGAGCATTTCTTAATATTTTTTTTCCCTCTTCTCGTGGAAGATGCGGCCGGTGGTGAAGCCCCCCTGTTCCACTGGGCTCATTAGCAGTGGGCAGCTGGGCACCGATGGGGTCATTCCTGTAGCGTAGAGGTTGCTGTTTGAACATAATAGTGTAGGGTTGGAACACCCACTGTGTGAGAGCTGGTCCTTTTTTAAAAAAATAGTGCTTAAAATCTGCTCAGGAACTCCATTGGTTGTTGCCCAGGAGCAGCAGCATGGCCGCAAAGAAGGTGAATTTTTCAGTTGTCTTTGAAACGATGTTCTTTTTGTGTAAAGGAGCCTCTCTGACTTGCAGAAAAGCGAACCAGACTTTAGGGGACAAACCTGTGGAAGTTTGTGCGGTGCAGCCGTGGATGGCCCTGAGCCACCCAGAACTGTGGTGTTTGGGGACTTTGGGAGCCGGGCAGCTTCTTTGGGAAGTTCACCTCGGGCAGTGGGATGTGTGAGAGACACCGCGATGCACTTCGGGGGTGAAAATATGTTGGAAGTCAAAGGCTGACATTGACAGCTTTGGTTTCTCTCGCTTAAGGTCATGCAAGAGCTCATATGATCCCTTGAAACACAGACCCTCTTTGCAAATAGCTTTTAACACGTGTTCGGAGCTCTTCAGCAGGAACCCAGAGGGACAACGAGCCGCTGTGTGGGGACTGCTGCACACAAACTTATCCTCGGGCAGCACATCTCACAACTTTGTGCTTATTCTTTCTTTGCACGGGGTTGTGTCTGTTTGCTTTTCAAATCATTTTCCTGCTGCCTCGTGGCAGAACCTGCTCGTGCAGCCGGAGATTAAAGATCAAAGGTCACGCTTGCACCAGCGAGGTTTTACTGCTTTAAATACGGAGTATTTATTAGTGTTTTCTGCGAGTGCAATAAAGGAAGTGAGGTGTAATTGAATCCATCTCAGTTGTTAAGCATTCTGAGCTGATGAGGAATAGGCTGCAGCCAGGCTCTAATGTGAGACAGGGCTCAGGCCTGCATTTCACACATGAATAAGCACACTTAATCTCCTGATTACAACAGCGCTGCTGTGCCGGGCAGGAGGTTGGAGGGAAGGAAACTCTGACGTCTGCTCTGTCATTAACCGAAATAAGCTGCTCCTCAGAGAAAATGAGACCAATGTCTGAAATTAAAGGCAGTTTCTCCAGACAGAAATATCATCTGTCTTCATGCTTATGCATAAAGTGTTTTAAAGCAGTGGACAAGAAGAAATGTCCTCTTAATATCTCTCGCTCATCCTGATAACCTCGTACCGTCCTCCACGCTCTGACTGAAAGAGCAGGATTTCTTTGTTTCCACTGTTGAGGAATTTTATGGAGCCCTTAAGTGGCACAGCTTTAGTTAGTCTTACAGATAGTCTCCAAGTCTCAGGATGCTGCTTTCTTTGGAGAGAAATTGCTTTAATTATAGGCACGTTTGGCTGGGAATGTCTGGTCAGGCAGCTCATGGTGGGAGCCCACCCTGCAGTTACTCTTCCCTTTTGAGCAGCTCAGATGCACAACTGTGTCTGGAGTTAAATAAAACAGCTCATGTGGCTGAAGACCAGAGGTTTTGCTTTCCTGCTCGGAGGGGTTTTCCAAAAATAACCTGATCTAGTTCTCTTTTGGGTGATTTAAATAACTATAGTTTGAAGCTTTCTGGAGGATGAAAGGATTGCGAGGGGACAGCTGAGTGTTCAGCCATTTAAAAATGAAACACCCAGTGGAGGAAAAGCACAGCTAAATACACGCAGGGAGGGACAGTTTGGTAGGTATTTGTAGACACGTTCCAGAGATGGAGGCACCAAAATAAAATTTAGAATGGAAACTGGAGTTAGTTGGGAGTTTGAGATTGGTTACACTTGCGGTCGCCTGCAAAGCAGCAGTGGGCTCGTTCTATAAACACACACGAATGGATGTGTTCAGTACTGTGCAGGATTCACTCCTGTCCTAAAATAAGTGACCCAGAGACAGGCCCAGGGATGTGATAGGTAACTCTGATGGTCAGGCATCCCATAAAACCAGGGCTGGTGTAAGAGGGACACGTGGTTCTGTTCCGTGCGAGGGTTCTTTCCTGTTACCATTGGCTTGGCTGTTGTTGTGTGCCAGGGATTTCTCTTTTTCTATGCTTTGATTTCTTTGTTGGTATTTCCCAGATCTGAATTTACAGCACTTTGGAATGGTTTTAATTCCACCTATTTTAGTAAAAATACTACAGACTTCTCTTTTTTTGCCACAGACTTGCCTGTCAAGAATTCCATATGCACGCTTTCAGGGTTTACCCTTTTTGCTTCTCAAAGTCTGTCTTATCTGTTCAAAATAAACTGCTGTGTATAACAACAAGTTTTTGTTCAACTTTTTCTTTTTTTTTTCTGTTTTAAATGTTGTTAAGCAACCTCATAATGCAGTTGTTTTCGTGGCTCCAAATGACTTCGGGTTCCCCAGATAATTGCTCTTGTTTTAACAGCAGCTTCTGCAGGTCCCGTGGGCCTGTTCTCCCCTAACGGGGGAGTTACCCTGTTATGGGAGGGAGTTATCCTACATTATATGGTCATTTTTTAAAGTTCTGGTTTTTAATGGTGTGATGGGATGACTGCTTTAGGTTACTCAGCCCTGTATTGTGGTAATCATTTACATTAAGCCTGAGTGACTTCAGAGAAGGGTAAATACATGGCTTCATATTTATTGTCTGTTTGCTCCCATGTGTTACGACTACAGAGGCCATTAAAGCAGCTTTTGAAATGACAAGAGGAGCTCCGAGCATCCACTTAATGGCACAGATCGGTGCAGGGGGCTGGGATCTGAAGGGCTGTGCTCCGCTCCTGGGTCTGCAGCTTGGTTGCTCTCTGCCTTTGAGGTCACCACCAAACCACCCAGCCCTGAAGCTCCCTGGGGAAGTGTGATGGGAGGTGAAAAGGGGTTTGGGAGAGGCTGCAGTCGGTGTTCTGTGCATCCCAGTGAGCAGTCCCTGCTGTTTCCTGCCTTCCTCACCAAACAGGAATGGAATGGAAAGTGTAGCTAATTTATCTGCTAATTTTGGTGGTGCAGAAACTTTCTAAGATTGCATTGATTTTATGTTGTTACTCTTGAACTAGTGTGGGGAGAAAATGTGGCTTATTTGGGATGACATTGCTTTTGTGGGAGCCCGTGTGTAAAGCTGTCTGAAAGCAGGTGTTCTCACATCACCGTTGTGAATGTGGTGCATAAATTGCCCATTCATTTCTGGAGGAGGTAGGAGCCGATACCTTCACTCCAAATCTCATCCCCAGTCCTTCGCTCTGCTCTGTGGTCAAAGCTGACTGTTGCAGAATTTCGCTCTTAGTCCTTGCTGAACTTCTGACCTCTCACAAATAGAAAGTTGTTCTACTTGTCCTCCCTGTGCCCATTGGAATAACACAACGGGAAATGTTACTTCGCTGTCTTGGGTCCTCACCACGCCAATCCTTAAAAATCCTCACCATTGCCTGATATTTCCCTGGCAATTTCCTCTTGAAAATGTGACTCCGAGGACGCGCCAAGTAACCTCTCACTTTGCTCTTGATAAACGCAGCGATGGTTTTTGCCTCGTGAAATCTCGCCTTGCTGTTCCTTCGAGTTGCGTATCCTCGAGGTTGTGTTGAAGAGAGGGACTCAGGGTCCTGTCCGAGCTGTCAGCCCGCGTGGCTCGCGTGTCACGCAGCCCCTCACCCGGCTTCGGGAGCGATGCCGCGGCGTCCCCAGCCCGGCTGTGCCGGCGTGGGTGGGATGCGCCGGGGCACTGCCCGGCCGGGAGCTGCGGTCTGGCTCAGAAATGTGACATCTCCTGTTTGCTTGGCTCAGGTCAAGTTGGGTAAATAGCGGGGGGGGGGAAGAAAAGGTCAGTGTCTGTCATGGGAAACACCTTGAATTGTCTGCCTGGACTCGTGACCTCCCAGCTCGGAGGGGCTGATGGAGCCAGGGCCTGTCTGGGGCTTCCTCTTCCCCCTGCCCTGGGTGCACCGGGGATGGCTGGCACAGAGCAGTTCAAAGGGAACAAACACACTTTAATTTCGTGTGCTTGCAGGGCTTACGAGGGCTGTGGGCTGTAAAAATGTAACTCACAGTGACCATTGCTGGCCACAGTGTTCCAGGGCTGTGTTTGTGTTGTGAACTCGAAACGCCAGGGAAGGAGATAAGGAAGACAACTGATAAGAGGCACATAAATCACTGGAGAGACTCCTAAGAGCTTTTTAAGACTTTCAGCAAATCTTCTTCCAGGAGGGTCCCAGACTTGTTCCCTGAGCATTCAAGAATAGGCAGTGGGACCCCTTCAGCACCCGCTGGGCACCAGCAGGATTGGCACAGAACAGAGGAGGAAAATGAGCGTTTTTGCTGACTGGGGTGTTAATGTTGTGAGAAAAAGTTGTGTGTGTGTCTGTGTACTACTGGCAGGGAGAGATCTGTTTTGGCTCTGTGACTGGTGGTTGGTTGGAAAATTCTGTAGGTAAACCCAGCAGGGTCTGGCTTTTCAAAGTTGGGGCGAGCGTCTTTAGTGAAATCTCACCCTGACAGTGAAACACTGCCCAAGAGTAATGGGGTACAACACTTAGTGTATCCTTTCTTCCTTTTTCTTTTCTTATTTCTCCCCTCCTCTGCTGGTCTCTGGCCGAATTTGCCCTCAGTCTGCAGCTGCTGGGTGAGTGTTGTCACGAGCGCAGTGCCCGGCAGTTTGGGATGAGGAATGGGCCCTGGGAGTGGGGAATATTCCGAGGGATGTCCTGCGTGAGCTCTTAAAACACTCGCTCCCTCCGAATATCTGCAGCTCATATTTTCCATGGCAAACAGGCGATAGGGAAAGAATGTGGGAGAAAGTTGATAGCAGATGTTCCCAGTCTTTTCCGAAAGCTGGAGGTGAAAGGTGTGTGGCTCCCCTGCAGTTAATGAGCTCTATCACGGACCTGGGATCTCAGGGAGTGTGGAAACTCCCCTGCTCGGAGCAGGGTTTGAGCCACTCTTGGATTCCTGGAGTTCAGCTCTTCGCTCTCCCTGTGGCAGCTGAGATTTCCTTCCTTCGTGTTTGACTTACCAGTGTTATTTTTCACAAATGATCTTGAAGCTTTTCTTGAAGCAGTTCTTAAAACCTTATAAATATATGGGGAAACCTTCATGGGTTGTTTTTTCTTTTCCTTTTTTTTTTTTTTAGTTTTAATCCCTTGCACTTAAACTGAGTTAAAATTCTTCCTTGACATCAAAATTAGAAAAGCTCCGTGTCAGGAACTCTAGCAATGGCAGCACATAGTTCCTTTAATCTGGCATTTGCTGAAAACAGTGCCTTTTTATCTGGCAATATGAGACTAAAAGCTTACGGAAGAATGGTCCTGTTGTGTTTATTAAGGCTGGTAACACATGACCAAACAAATCTTGTTAAAAGATTTATCTGTCTAGCTTAAATGAGAGAAAGGAGCTCTTCTCCATATTTTTAGTTGCCCTGCATTCTTAGATGCCTTCCTGTTAGAGTCTCGTAGCATTTCTGGTGGACTTGCTTTCACATTATCTTTAAAACCTGACTCTTTAATTCTGGTTAAGAGGTTTAAGTACTTAATGTGCAGAGAGGTGCTGTGTGTGCCATAACTGACAGATAATTTTTCCAGGTGTACAGCTGAAGTAACTCTGTGGAACAGGTAACTCGTGGGAGTAGCAACGTCCTCCTCTCCAGGCTGGGACTGCAGTGTGAGGAGGGTTTTCAAAAAAGGTTGAAACTTTAATTTGAACTAGATTAAAAATGCTGGAGGGGAAAAAAAAAACCCTGAACCAGGTCAATATGGGGTAATGATCAATTGAAAATAATGATTATGAACTTCTGCACTTCAGCTTATTGGATGAAGTTAAAGGTTGAGTTGCCTGGTGGATTTCTCCAAAATCCTGGTAGGAGATTCTCGTTTCCCTGTTTGTTCCTCACTGGAGACCTGAGCATTTTAACAGGAATATCAGCAGTTGGATGTGCTGGGAAGTTGTCAGTACCTGCATTCTCTGCTATAAAGCAGGGAATAGGAGGCTTTAGTGAGTGACTCTGCAAACACATTTTTGGCTCATGTTTGATCTCTAAACAATTTAAGATAAAAAAGACTTTGCAAGTCTGATAGCAGAGTGGGTGGAGATAAAGAAAGTTATCCCAGAGTGGACATAATAAACTTACTCGGAGAAATGGCCGTATCCTGAGGCTCTAGTTAAAAAATAACAACAGAAAGGTCTTAGAGGAGTGTGATTGCAGTGAAGTTATCATTTTTCCTCGGGTTTTTCAACTTGCATTGAGCAAATAATGGACGGGAGCTATTCTCCCACTCCTTTGTATGCCACACTCAGCTGTTGTGAAGGGATTGTTCCCCCTTTAGCTTAAATGACTTCTTCCCGAGATGAATTCCCTGTGGAAGGAGCAGTAAACCAGTATCAAAGGCAGCTAATGCCCTTCAGCCCGTGGTGCTGTATCCCGAGTGTCTTTGCTGTAGCAGAATGACAGAAGCAGCTGCCTTGGTGGGGTTTGGTACAGAGAGAATGAGCAACTGCCAGTGAAAAATTACTGGAAACCCGAGGCACAGAGCTTGCCAAAACCCACTCCAGATTTTCAGTGCATTTGCCTCTGCTGCCCTAATCCAGAGTTAAACATCTGTGTGATTGCTGCACACGTGATGTGTTAGCCCAGTTTACTTCAGGGGGAGCAGAGAAAAAGGCTCACAATGCTTCTGTAGTTTCTGTGATGGTGGTTTTGTGGGCTCCGTGCTCATTCATAATTGCACAGAGAGTGGCACGAGTGCTGAGCCCACTCAGCAGCTGTGACTGGGGACTGGTGTTGAGTCAGCAGATGAGCGTTCACAGAGCTCACATTTTGGTGAAGAGCAATCAGGCAACGCGTTGGGTTTGTAGCATCTTCCCGTTCCAGGGTGGTTGGTGGGTGAAGAATGTGTGAGAGGTGGTTTTTTCCCTGTTACAGCAACTCTGAAGGTTATGGAGCTGCTTTATTCTTAGACAGAAGTAGCCAGTGCTTCATGGTGACGTTGGTTTAATCCTGCAAAATCTTTGAAATGGAGTATTTGGAGTGAAATAGTCTTGGAAATGTGATATATTTATGTAAGAAAGCAGTGGTTATGAAAATTACTTTTTATGGGATCCCCTGAAATGGGAGCTGGGAGGAAAGTGGCCACTTGAGTGGAAATTTCACAGATGAACAGACTGAGCAAAGTGTGGTACACACTGATTCTTGCACAGCCCTCCAGTAAGTGAAGTAATGTGGGCATGGTGTTTGTTTATTCAGTGTTACTCCTCTATCCAGAACTGTGTTGTGCAAAGAAAAGAAACCCAGGGAAAAAAAAAATCCCCATAATAATTGGACTTGTAATAAAAACACTGAAGTACTTTGTTTGAATCTAATCTGAGGGAACAGCAAGGACTTAACCCTGCAGCTTTGTCCAGAGACCTGGACAATATGAGGTGGAGCTCAAAATGTTTCAGATGTGGGTAAAATAAATACGGATGCATTATCTGTCAGTTACTGATCAACATTTTTATTTGTCGTTAAGATGGGAACTTTAAAATCCTTTTTCCTTTGTGTGTAGAGGTGTGAGGTGGTTGGCACCTTCTTAGCTTCTCATCCTGAGGCTTCAAGGAAAAGCCCTGTGGCTGGCCAGGTTTCAAACCCACTCTTTCTGTCATTTACTACCCATCCCCAGTAATGAAATATTGTGGTGACTGATGGGCATTTTTTTAAATTGGAAACGATTTAAAGAAAAAAAAAGGACATTTTGCACTTTCCAGTCACAGGAAGGTGCTGGTGCTGCAGTTGGCTCTGCCAGGAGAGGGATGCGATCCTTTCACCGATCTTTGTATGAGCAGCAATAGAAAAAACCCCAAGCTTTGCTGCTGGGGAATTCCCTCACCTCTGGAAATTTAAGGCTTTTGTTATTGAATCCCTGCAGGCCGTGGCTGTCACCATTCCCTGCACCTTCCCCAGCAGCTGACAGGATCATTGTGGTGTTCTCCACTGGCCTCTCATCGGGTGCCCCTGCGAGCCATCAGAGCCATGGCAGCTGCCACGAGGGGCAGAGAAAACAGCATCATTTCCTACCTGGCTGATGGGTTCATTGAGGAAATGCCCGAGAGATCCCAGGCACAGCCTCAGTGGCAGCAGCAAAAGCAATTTGTCTCTCTCGCTGTTTCCACTGCTGCGAGGAGCAGGGACGGGGATATCGAGGCCTGGGGTTCGTGTAGGACTGAGGGAATTTCCAGTGCACGGGATCAGTGACTCCTCAGCTGACTTCTCAAAAATCAAACCAGCCTTTTTCCTTCTCTGATGTGGTTTCAAAAGCTTAATGCATGAACAGTCAATGGTCTCGGGTTCCTGCCTTTCAGACTGCGCATTCTACACCGTGGGCTCATTTCGAGTTGCACCACGTAGTGGCTTCCTGGAAACTCGGGAACTGAATGTGGGCAAATTCAGCATTATTGGTGAATTAGGGAAAAAAAAGATAATTTACCTTTGTGAGTCGAATGCCTCGTTTTTGAAATATCCTTCTTTCGTGAAAGGTCCTGTTTTTGTATATGGAAGAGCAGATTTCGTTAGGGCAGTTGTAACTACTGCGGTTTGGTTTGGTTTCAATTAATTAATTCCTGTAATCTGTGGATTACAGGTTAGCTCTATTTTTGGAAAAGCAGGATAGGGGCAGGACTTGCTAACAGATTGCCCTGGAAGTGGCAGATGGCATCCCTTACCCTGTACCAGCTTTGTAGGGCATGGGCTGTGAGTGGTGGTGAGATGTAAAACAATACAGCCATTTGCTGAACTCGGTCATTTGCTTCCAGATAAAAGCTGGAGACTCTTCCTTCTTTGCACTTGTCCCTTCCTGAATGTTTTATGGGTTTTGCTTTTTACACTCGTGTGCTCCCTGTTAGCTCCAGGTATAAACTGAGAGCTGTTCTCCGTGAGCACTCCCCATCCGAGGAGTTATTACGTGTCTGCAGCGAACAGAAGAATATTTTTAAGGAGTTGAGGGATCTTTTTTGAGGATGGAGGTAGCTTCAAACGTTTCCAGACACTGAAGTTACCGTTTCTATGAAGTCTCCAAAAGGCTGCTTCGTATTTTACTGTTTGTGCTTTCCACGCTGAATTGCTTTAGGATGTGGGGTTTTGTTTGGTATAACTGACAGATAATTTCAGGAATTGAAAGCATTTTGAATACTAACATGTTTTTTTTCCCTCTTTCTCTCCCCTCACCTCTTCAAGAACCTTTTTAAGACGCTGGGGTTGTTGGAGTGGTTGAATTTTTCCTGGCTTTGAGTGAGAAATTCAGAAGACTGAAGCCCAGGCTCACTGTCTACCTTTCACGGAGGCCCAGCCGTGAGAGGACAGAAGAAGGCACGTGGCGAATCATGACAGCAGACAAGGAGAAAGACAAAGAGAAGGACAGGGACAGGGACAGGGACCGGGACAAGGAGCGGGACAAGAGGGACAAGGCGAGGGAGAGCGAGAACTCCCGGCCCCGGCGCAGCTGCACCTTGGAGGGAGGCGCCAAGAACTACGCGGAGAGCGACCACAGCGAGGACGAGGACAATGACAACAACAGTGCCACCACCGAGGAGTCCACCAAGAAGAGCAAAAAGAAACCCCCCAAGAAGAAGTCCCGCTACGAGAGAACCGACAACGGCGAGATAACGTCCTTCATCACCGAGGACGATGTCGTGTACAGGCCCGGAGGTAAGGCCAGCCTTATTTCGTGTTTCCTCTGGAAGCCCTCGTGCCCCAGAGCTGCCAGGCAGGGGCTGCAGCCAGCACGGTGTAACTGGGGTTATCCCTGTCCTGGGGGAGGCTGCAGCCTTTCCCTCGCAGGCAAATGTGGGTGTGCAGGGAAAGCTTCTGCCTGTGTCTTGTGGTGTGTGATTTGTGGGAATGAACTTAGCTCCCCTCTGGAAAAGAGCCACCCTTTTTGCTTTCTGCCGCGTTAATTATCTGTGTATCGTGTGGGATCTCTGTCCCTGGGAGTTTGGGAACTAAATTGGATAATGCATTAAATGCTTCACTCCCACTCTGGAACCAGACCCGCTCTGAGCTTGAGGTCTGACTTGGGGGATGTGGAGAGGACTTCCAACCTTCCTGGCAAGCTTTTCTGGGAATCTCTGATTGCTTTGTAGTGCTCTGTGAAATATGAACCAGGTGACTGAGGATCTCATACCCACTGATTTCACCTCTCGTTAATGGCTGTGCCTGTGCCCAGCTGTGGGGCAGAACAGTGTTGGCATCAGGGGTGTTTGGGGACAGCACCAGGAGCTCGCAGCGTGCTCTGGATGTCTTGGATGTGCCTCTTCATTACTGCCAGGTTCACGTGAAGTTTTTAGGGTCTCATGTAAGGTTCCAAGGTCTAACCTGTGACTGCTGCCAGGGAATGTTTTCCTCTAACTGCACTCGAAATGAGATTACTCAGCTCCCGTTTGTGAGTACAAACTTCCCTGTCCACCACTGTAAACGTGCAGTTTGTTGCCCCAAAGCTGTGTTTGTGTTTGGCTGCACTGTTGGCCTTTAGGGCCCTGGTAGTTTTGCACTCCTGTAGTGCAGGGCTGGAGTGACACTGCTGGGGCAAAACAGAGATGGGTTCAAACTGAGAACAGGGGAACGAGCGAGGTCAGATCCCGTCTGATTTTCCATGAGGTGCTGCACAGCTCAGCTACAAGAATCTCCCGAGGTCAGATGGAAATGTTTTGAGGGCTGCATCCAGTTTTGGTGGCTGTGAGGGCTCCAAAGTGCTCGTGGTGTGTGTGTGGGGGCACGGCCAGGTGGGAGGTGCTGCATTCCACCCTCCTCCTTCCATGGGAGACTTGAGCAGCCTGTTTTTCACTTAGCTCTACCAAGATTAGTCAGAACAGCTTCTCTCTTGAAATGCTTCAGCTTCAGTTTCGACTCATTTCATCAATCATTGCAAAGGAGCTGTTTTTGCTGCGGTGTCAGGGCTTGTGGCTGAGTAATATTTGTTTTTGAGCAGCGGCAACTGGGAGCCTGCGGAAGCGTCAGCTTTGGTGGCAATCTTATTTTTAGTGTCAGAGGATGAAAAATAATTCAGAATCTGTTGAGAACAGCTGTTGTGTGGGCCCAGGAGTACAATGTGATACACTGGCTTTATTGCAAAAAGAGTTTGCTTAAAATGAAGATGGGAAATCAGTTTGTGGTCTCAATTTTATCCTGCGGTAGGATGGAGCAGTGGCTGATCTGGAAGAGATTGTCCAGTGAAAGAGCAAGGAAAGCCATAGTGCTTGTGATAATTGGGATATTTTACCACTGTTCTGTAATTTAAACCTTTGCTTATTAAATGTTACATTTTGTTAATAGTAATCAGCATAAGAGATGTACCCTGGCACTGAAACTTTTCTGTTCTGTTGGCTCTTTGTGCTTTTGTAAAGCTTGTCTTGGAAACTGCTGAGGGCGATGAGAACAAACATTATCTCAGCTCTGGAGGGACCTGAGCACGGCTGAAACCTTAACTGAATACTCCCATTTTAAAATTTGATTTTAAAGGTAATTTCCTATCGGGAGCGAGATCTTGAATACACATTCCAGTGCTGGAGGTGTTCTAAACCAGTGTTAGCATCCATTCCAGAAGGAGCTCCTACAGCTCCTTACATGCAGGGAGATGTATTTGTAGCTAAGGGTGCAAATTACATAAATTTTAAGAGGGATTAGAGAGTTTAAATTAATGAGACACAGCAAGGATTAGAAAGATGAAAATTAAAGGTGTGTGCAGAAGGGATAGCTGACTTCATCTTACATCTTCCAGGCTTTAAGGAAAGGAAATCCTTTCCAATCATTTGATTCTTTCTCTTAAATGCTCTCATCCGATATGGATGAAAGTTGAAGGTCTGCATTTCCCTCCTGCGAAGTCCTTGCTTGAAATCTCATTCTGTGTTTACCCCATTGCTGCAGAGTACTTAATCCAGCACTTAATTCTGCTTTTTTTTCCTGTGCTGAGCTCAGCAGCTGTATTGGAGTAATAGCAAATAAGCTGTAAATAAACAGATAATCAAGATCATTGAAATTTTTTCAAGTGAAAGGTTGCACTGTATTGTTACCGTGTAAATACTGCTCTTATTAATTTGCATAGATATAATGAATGCGTGCACAGCTTTAAATAATGTATTAAAAAGAATTGAGCAGGGCTTAGACAACACTGTGCAATTAATCTTCTCTACTTTGCTGGAAATCACACAGGCCTATCCTAAAAGCTTGTTGGCCCAGTTCCCCATCTGTCCTCGCAGTTTCCACAACCTCCCTCCCGTTTCCTTCCAAATCTGATCTGTGGGGTTTTCCTCCTTTGTCTTCCCTCGCAGTTCTCACCTTGCTGTAGTAGTGAGAGGAATTTTTGTTGCACAGTGTGTATTCAGATTTGCTTTAGGCTTCCTTGGCATAGGGTGATGATAATAGCAGAGAGTTGTGCTAAGACTCAGAGTTATTTTTTTTCTCCTCCTGGATTTCAGTTAGATTATTTCATGCTGATTTTCCTTCCATTTCCCGTGCAGACTGATTCCCTTCTATGCCACTGGCTTTTGCCAAAATCCACCCCAGGAAGGGCTGTTACTGTACTAAAGCCACAGAACTGGGTGCTGAGGATACTGGTGCTGCTGTGGTGGCACTTGGAGTGCTGGGCTGGAAAACCTTTGCTGGGTGAAAGTCTGGGTTGGTTTGGAGCCTGGGGAAAACAGGTGACTGTCACCTGGAGATTGGGACAATATTGTTTGCTTTGCCTACGTAGAAACATTTAAAAGGATCTGCAGGAATTAAAAGGATTTATGAGGATCTGTTTCTGCAGTGACATCAGTAGCTATATAAACAGCACATCAGCAGGAGGTAACGCAAGGTGAAACCACGCTGTAACACACTGCTCTGCCCGCACAGGAATCAGCCAGCAAAATCCTGTGGAACAGCTCACAGGAGAGTTCCTTTGTTCTGGGGGGTTTGGGGTGTTAGATATGGACAGTGCAGATTGCCACAGGATGGAGCGGAGCGAGATCTTACAGCTTTCACTTGGCCGGGTTCTGGTTTGGAGGAGGTGGCCATTTTTCAAATGAGCACTCGAAAAGCTGGGGAGCAGTTCCAGTGTGCAGGGCTGGGATGTGGGACCTGCAGGGATTGGGGAGCAGTTCCAGTGTGCAGGGCTGGGATGTGGGACCTGCTGGGGAGCAGTTCCCAGTGTGCAGGGCTGGGATGTGGGACCTGCAGGGATTGGGGAGCAGTTCCAGTGTGCAGGGCTTGGGGAGCAGTTCCAGTGTGCAGGGCTGGGATGTGGGACCTGCAGGGATTGGGGAGCAGTTCCCAGTGTGGAGGGCTGGGATGTGGGACCTGCAGGACTGGGGGAGCAGTTCCAGTGTGCAGGGCTGGGATGTGGGAGCTGCAGGGGCTGGGATGTGGGAGCTGCAGGGGCTGGGGAGCAGTTCCCAGTGTGCAGGACTGGGATGTGGGAGCTGCAGGGCTGGGATGTGGGAGCTGCAGGGGCTGGGTCACTGCTCTGTCACAGTGGGGAAACAGCAGAAGATGCTGGGTCGTGTTGGATGTGAGTCTGCAGGTCTCAAAATCCACTGCCAAGCTAGTTAGCAAGCAAGGGCTTACAAATTCTAAGCTTTAGTTTTTGCTGGTGTCATTAATTGTTAATGTTCCCTTTATTGGAGCTGCCGCTGTCTTGTATTGTTGTGAGCGAGGAAATTGCTGAAATGGCTGTTTTCATCCAGAAACCTTCATGAACTTTTTAAAACCACGAAAACAAGGACCAAACCTAAGTGCTTCCTCCCTGTTTGTTGGTTATCTTTGGGCCTGGGTTGGACATTGTGCACTTCAGTTCCACCAAACTGAAATTCTCGTGCTCTGACAGGGCTTGGCTTGTGTTCGACGCTGCCCCATGTGTTTGTCATTCTTCTGGGTGCTTCTATTCCTTCTGACAGCTTTATCAGCTGAGAAAAGTGGCCATGCCAGAATTCACTATAAAAATACACATAATACAAACGGGATTTTTTTCTATAAGCTTTGAAGTTCTGGCAAGTGTGTTCTGGGCCTCTGAAGCTGGAAGGAGAGAAGTTGACTATTTTCTGGGAAGTTTTAATTTTAATTCTGTGCTTGGGCAGAAGGAAGAAATGCAAGGAAATGATTCTTTCAGCTGTACATTGTAATTTTAGGAGGTCTTTGGCCAGACTGCCGTGCTCTGTGCATGTCGTGTGGGTTGACCGAGTTTGTGATGGAGATGTGTGTTTTTGCATGTGTGGTCTTCTCTTCCCTCAGAATTTCCATGTGTTCTAGAACGGTGCAATCTGTATTTTCCTTTTCTTTTGGAAGTCTGTTACCATTGTGACAGTGGATTGTTGAAATAATTTGGTGACAGACTTTCGGCTGCTGTAAATAGGAATAACCTTAGGAGCTGTGCTGCTTAATGTGGTTGTAAAAGTTCCCATATTTTTCACACTTCCACCACTGTTTTCAACTTTTCTGCATATGAGTAGCGGTGAGGAGAACTTAGCAATCTTTTTTAAGAAAATATTATCTTTAAAACTTTTGTTTCGATGGAAACAAATGCATTTTTTGCCCATTCCTCCTTTAGTAATTAAAAGAAGGAAAAACATTAGCGAGAAGGCCTGGATTAGTAGGTGAGCCTTAAAACACGTCAGGAGGGTTAACAAAATGCATGAAAACATCACAGGAGGGTTTTCTTTGAAGCTGATTGAAGTGTGCAGAGAGCAGAGCGCAGGAACAGCCTGTTCCAGTCTGCAGCTGAAGCTTCTGCTGGGTCTGTTCTGTGCTGGGGACATCCCAGGGCCTGTAATTAGTGATGGAGGTTGGGAGAGGGGTGGCCTTTAACGAGCAGGTGAACAATACCGAGCGTGGAAAATAATTCAGGCTGCACAAGAGCCCGGATCAGCTCCTGGTGCACAGAGGTAACTTCTGTCCCTGCTGTCAATACAAACAGCGAGCAGGAGCCAGACTGGATAAAAAAAGACATTTACTGAGTTCACATTTCCTTTTAGCAGGGAAGGCACTGCCGAGCCCAGGGCAGCTGCTGGGGCCTGACAGATGGAGCCTTAAGTGCAGATCAAGGTTGAGCTGGCAAATGGATTCCCCTGGCTTTGTTTGGCTCTGTGGATAAACCACAGAGAGCAGCTCGGAGGGGCTGGGCTGCGTGTCTGGCTCCGGGGACGTGGCTGCACCATCAACTGTTCCATACTAACCTCGTCATCAGGCTTTGAAATGGAGAAGAAAGGTGCCACAGCAGTGCTGGAACAAAGTAAATGCACTGCTGCTTCTCTGGGAAGGGCTCCTCAGAGCTGTTTGCAAACTGGAGCAATAGGGAAATATTTTTCCTTTCAGAAAATACATATCGATTTTGAAGCACAGAGGTAATTTTTCCGTGGCTGTTGGCAGGTAGGCAGGTCTCAGGTTGGCAGGCAGTAGGGACACACTCAGGAACGTCAGGGTTTGCATCTCCACGGGCTCTGCACTATTGCAGACACAGCGTTCTGTGGAAATCCTCCTCGCTCAAGTGACACATTTCATTTTCCTCATCGGGACGTGTCTCTGTTCAGGGCTGCACCCGCAGCTGATGGAGTGGGCTGCTCTCTGTCTGGCCAGGAGGATGAAGCAATGGGTCAGTCAATGGGGAAATAGGAATGGCTGTGGTTTTTTCCTACTCGAGGGCTACACAAATGAAGCCCCCCATCCCTATTTTGATGAGGTGTTGTGGTGTGTTACACTTTAATTACCTGCAGGACAGCAAAGGGAGAGGAGCTAAGGGACCTCTTGGTGTTTGTGGTGGGCTTGGGAGCAGCAGAGTTTTCCAGGCTCTCTTGGCGTGCTCGAGGCTGTGTAAATCAGGTGAGGTCAGGTAATGCTGTGCTGCATTTCTGGTGCTGTTTCCTTGGCGTGTCCCACCTTTAGAAATGAATGTCCATGAAGAGCTTTGGGAGGCAGGTGGCTGCATGGGGATTTGTGAAATATCAGTGAGAAGCACTGGGGGCAAACGGGGCACCTCCAGCAAAAGTTCTCCGTGGCCTTAAAAAGGCCAGGAAAGGACTGTTGGAAGTGGCAGCAAAGCTTATCTGGTGCTAGAGGAGGAGTTCTAGGCTAACTGGTTATTTAATTAATTTCTTTTATCAGCCTGGATTCTTATTCCCACCCCTCCTCCCTTTTCATGTGTTTAATTGAAAAAACAACTCCGAGGCAGGAGGAGCGCCTGGCACGAGGTGGGGGCTGAGCAGCCACGGTGTCTCTGCTGGCAGTGTGGCATTCTTGGTGGCACAACTTTCTGTAAGAACGTGTTTGCTCTGTACCAGATCTGCTAACGAAGGACGTGCGAATGCTCCTTGCAAGGAGAACTGTGCGGTGTTGTGGACATGCTTGAAAAGTGCAGGAAAATAATTGGTGTGGGAAATGATGTAGCTGGGGGCCTGAGCTGCAGAACAGTTGCTTTTATGAAATTGGGAACTGCAGAGTACAATTAGCTGTCATTAATTTTGTTGAATAGAAATATGTTCCATTTATTGTACAATCAGGAGCCAGGCTTGAATGAGTTTAAATAGATGAAATCTAAATTATACTGACAGTCCATTAAACAGCAGCAAAACCCCTTAAAGAAAATGGATTCACTATGATACCGGTTTATAATAAAATCATTTGCCAAATAAGAACTATGGTCCAGGCACTGGGAATACTCCTGTGAGCTTCAAATGAACACAGTAAATTGGTTGAACCATTTATTGCAGAGCAGGGCTCGAGCTCGTCGTTCCCTGACAAGGAGCCAGCAGTGTTGCTTGAAATCTGCTCAGCAGGAAGTGACACTAAAAGATCAGACTGGCAATTTGTTTGTTGTCAGCCATATGGGGGAAGAGAGGCGAGTGCACAGCTCCCTACCTGTCAGTGGGAGTAGTGCTGGAGTCCAAAGCACGTGTTTGGCATTCCCTGGGCCCTCCTCGCCGCGTTTCTGCCTTTGTCACCGAGCCGTGGTGCCAAATGCATTGCTGCTGCTGCTGGAGGTTTGTCTCCATTACTGACCTTTGTTTGCAAGGGTTTGGCAATTTTCCTGCGCTTGGAATGCGGGCGAGTTCAGATTTCAGCGTTCAGAACTCACCGAGTGCTGCAAACGTTGATTCTGGTCCTTTGGAAGGTGCCACTGGCTCATTAAGGGTCTGTAGCTGCTGGTGCCCTGCTCCTGCTCACATTTTACTGCTGGGGGGGTGGTGGCATTTAACTTGGGGCACCTGAGACACCCGGAGGGGCCCGGGCTTCCCACTGGTTTCTGGAGAAGGATCCAGGATTGCCTGCTCAGGCTTCCTCAGGGGCTGGCACAGGGCACTGGGACCACTGAGCCTTTTAATTTGAGACACCAGGATGGAGGAATGTAAATATTCCTTAATTCTGGAGTATAAATATCCTTCAATTGCTGGTCCCACAGCTTGAATTCAGGGTTTATCCACGTGCCCACGTGCAAAGAGCGAGCTCGTGGTTGGTGCGATCTGATGGGGAGGGATTGCAGATAATTCCTTGACAAAGGCTTTCAAGGAATATCTTCCCTGTGGAAGTGTGGTGCTGTGCAGAGAGCCTGGGGCTTTGTTCCTTGGGTGATGCAAGTGTTGACTCATTAGGTAAAGCATGAAAGGATCCTGATTGTGAAGATGGCTCTACAAAAACTGCAGCATTTAAAGCTGCTAAAGGTTCAGAAAATGGAGGTGGTTGGGGTGTTTTTCCAAAAGGTTTTTTTTTTTTCTGTCCATGCATTGAAGCTCTAATTTTAAAAGCAGCTTTTAGTGTGGGAATATTAATGTAACCCTTCAGAACTAGGGCACATCTGGTGAATATCACAAGCCCAAAGGCAGAATGACTCTGTACCATGTGTCGGGGAAATGCTTCATCTCCAGTGGGACGCTTTACACGGAATGGGGAAGTGAGCAATGCACTCATGGCTGGAGACATGGCAGGGAATCCAGCGTGCAGGGAGCTCGACATTTCCTCACTCTGTTCTGCAGAGGTTACGGAAAGCCCCTTTATTTTCATTTTTTGTTTATTAATTTTCTTTTCTGTCGGGGCGTTTGTCACTGCTGAACTCTGTGACTGAACACATCAGGTGTTGAACTTGGAAGCTGACACGGGGACGTTACCTGTGGAGAGAGCCAGAGGGGGAATTTGCAGCCTGCCCATTTCCCTTGTGCTTGCTGGCTTCATCCTTGCTCTTGTTTCCTGGTAAATGAGGAACATGTGAGGATGGCTGTCCTTCAGTGAAAGAAATTAAATTACACTTGACTGAAGTTGTGTAAGCCTATGCAGAAGCTCTGTGCAGCCAGAGAGAGCTGAAATTGTTCCAGGAGTGTGTGGTCAGTGGAAAAAAAAGGGTGCAGTGGCAAATTGCAGCGTGCTGAGGGTGAGGAAGGGGCTGTTCTGCAGTTTTGAGTGGCATAAATCTTACCTATGCAGGTTTGTTGCATATTTAGAAAAATGATAATGCACTTTTCCTTTTCTTGGGCTCCCATGGAAGCCGTTTGGATTTCTGGTAAATGGAAGGAATTGCTTTTTATGGTGAGTTTTGAGTGGCTGATGTGAGTGCGTCCATAAATATTCTCCTTTTCTGGGGGGCATCTTTCCAGTTTCTACCATCCATAACATTGCTGTGCACCTGGATAAACTTGTTTTCTTATCTGTGTGGCCTCTCTTGCTTTGGGGACTCGTAACTGGATGTCATCATTGTTTTAGGGCTTGGCAGGCAGCCAGCAGTGCCTCCCTTAAATGCAATCCAGAGCGAGCCGACTCTTTGCTTTATCCATGGGAGATGCCACATCCTCTCACTCGGCGTGCCAGCCATTTCACAGGGATGCTCGGCTGTTTGTTCTGCCTGCTGCCTGATAAAACTCTGGAAAATGAGCCTTGCACAACCCAGATACCGAGGGGGGGAAAAAACCAAACAAACAAAAAAAAAGATCTTGCAAAGTTGTGGTGTTTTGTGTGTCTGAAATCTCGCAGCTTTTCACACACGGTCCCCAGAGAATCCGAGAGAGCTGCTGCAGATGGGTGGTGGAGCAGGATGGAAAGGGATGATTCAGCTGGGACCCCGAGCAGCTGATGGAGTGAGCTCAGGCCTGCCTGAGCGGGATGATCAGCCAAGGAAATCTGGGAGAACCAGGGGTGCAGGAGTACTTGGATGTGCTGAAATTGCTGGGGCCTCCAAAGGAACTGGATCAGATCAAACCGTGCTTGTAAATGCGTCTTACGAAACTCTGAGGGTTTGGAGGGTTTTGGTAGAAATACAAAAAAGTTCCTGGCAAATCCCTCCTAGGACAGTGGTGGTTTTTGTCTCTCCTGTGTTCTGAACAGCAGTTCCTTATCCGTGTGTCAGAGGGGACACGAGGACCGTCCTTTAAATATTTGCTTGGCTTTGGGGCTGGCATCTTTCTGTTTAGCAAGCTGTGTGTGAGTTTGCCGAGTTCCAAGGTCAGGATCATTAATCAGGCTCTTCTCTCCCATCCGTGCAGTGTTTTCATTCCGAGGGCGCTGCTTTTGTTGTAGTTATTGCCAAGACTGTTTTGAATACAACAGACCTTATGTTACAGCAGCCTTGGAGAGCCCAGTTGTCAAAAGCAAACAAAAATAATTACTGTGTTTCTGTCTTGTCAAATGTAATTCGAGAAAGCCCAGGCCTTCCCTGAGGTAAATCTAATTTGAGTTTGCTGTGTTTCATCTGTGATTGGTTGCCTTGGTTTTCCTCACAATTAGAAGAGAAAATATGTTAGTGCTCGGTTCTTAATGGCAAGCTGACCACGAAAAATCTGATTACTTTCCTCTCTTATTTTGGTCTGGTTCATAGGCTGTGACCTGGTCATTGTTATTAACTCAATCCAGAGTGGTCTTTAAATTGCTTTCTTTTTGTTTTTCTAGCAAAATGTCTATTCAAATCAAAGTTAATTTTTATGCAGTTAATTCCCTTATTTATCATCATAAATAGTTCCTATTTTTAGATCCCGCTCAGAATAAATTACACGTTATGCAAATGAAATGGTGGTTCTTTCAAAGTTTAAGCTGTATTTGAATTTATCCTGTTTTTGTGTTCTTTCTTGGAGGCACAGAAGTTAATGCCCGTTATTCTAAAATCTTGTGTTTTTAAAGATTGCGTTTATATCGAAAGTCGCCGGCCGAACACGCCCTATTTCATCTGCAGCATTCAAGACTTCAAACTGGTAAGGAACATTTTCACCTCTCCTCCTCCTTTCCCCTGCCCCAGTCTCTAGAGGGGGTGTTATTTCTTAGCCCGGATCCTTTCCTGTAGCTCCTTGTGAGCGAATCCTCGCCCTCTGAAACAGGAGCTGGTTTTTATTAAACCACAGCTCTGTCTTTGGTGCAGCCTCAGTTCACTGGGGGAGTTCAGATTGTGATCCCTGTCGTTTTTAGCTGAACAGGAACGTGAACTTTGAGTTGAGTGTTTTCAGGCAATTGTGGCTCAGGAAGTTTAATTTGGCTGTGCCTTTACCTCTGGCCTTCTCCAGCACAGCTCTGCCATGGGGGCTGGCTTGTGGCAGCCTCTTGGTGTCAGCTGGCCATGGACTGACAGGACACCAGACCAGCTGAATTGGGAGAAATAGAATGTTTGAGACCCCCTTAGCACTTCACTCTTTAAGAATGGAACGTCAGGGACCTGTGCAAGAACAAATCAGAGCCGTGTTTGCCCCTTTCTATCCCACTCCGAGCTCTTGAAAGGTTCGGTCTGTTCCTTCCCCAGCACGGAGCAGGAGCTGCTGCCTGGCCCCGGGCAGGGCTCAGGGGCTCATCTGGGAGCTGGCAGAGCTCTGTGAGCAGGAGATTTGGGAACTCGTGGGAGTTTGTTGCTGCTGCTCATCCTGCTGTGTGTTATTGCTTTATTGAAGTCCTGAGCGCGTAATAAACTCTCCTTATCAATGTATTGTCTGCAGACATAGATCAGCACGGGCTGCTGCTGTCAGAGCAAACCTTCCTTCCTTCCAGGCCTCTCCAGTTATCCTGTGAGCCACAGGAGAACACGGAGGTTTTCCTCAGTGCTGACGTCCCTGGTGGTGCTTGGCACTTGGGGGCTTCTTCTCTCCTTCCTCCCCTTCTTCCTCCCCCTGTTTTTTAGGGAGTCACTGGATTTGTAGTTTGCAGGTTCTGGCAATGGGTTGAGCCCCAGCTGGGCCACTCCTGCCCACGAGCAGGTGCTTCTGGGTCTGACTGGAATTACAGTGGGATGGTTCTGGGCAGTAAGTGCCTAAGGAGTTGCATTAATTGCTCAGGAGATGAGCAGCAGAAGCTGAAGACTGGAGACACGTTTAAGCTCTTTGCAAGATGTGGGAAGCGTACTGCAGCTTTAGTACCTGTCGATGTTTTTGGAGTGGTTTCTCTTCACTCAAGCTTTCAGCAGCAAAGGACTTGGCACGAGGGCTGCTGGCAATTTTGCATAATTTTTGACATGGAAACAGTGTCTCTGTTCTATGTTTACTTTTGCCTGCTCAGAGTTCTCGAATTTCTCTGTTAATTTTATTTTTCTTACTGACATGATGCACAAAAGGAACTCGTACGAGCGACAAAACCAGAAACCTCTTGATGCTGATTATACCAGCAGAAATAAATCCCCAGTGTGTGTGTGTGTGGCTGTTGATTTTCCTGTTGGGGGAAAGGGAGGATGAGCACTGGAAAGGACACTTGATTTCTCTTCTAGTGCGAGATACCAACAGGAAAACAGCCTTGTTTTGCCTTCAGCTAAATATGTCAAGTGAAGCAGGGAAGTTAAAGTCAACAGCTTTGAAATGTCGCCTACTAATTAAATACATTATCATGTTGGTTGTCACAAAATAAAAGTTTTTGGCTGAGTGTGTGAGCCTTACCTTATGCTTCCCCTGGTTCTAGGTGCAGCCTGGGTACAGGAGTTGGTGGGGGTGTTTTACTGATAAAAACAAGGACATAATTTATATCTTAGACAAATGAGAGGGAGTTGAACATGACACATGCTGTGATCCACACGTGCAGAGGGAGAGGTGCTGAGGGTCATCCTGGGGTGGGACTGAAGAACCACTCAGTTTCATTCTTACAGTAAACTGGCGTTTATCTTGCTGTTTCCAGTAAGATCTGAAATCACAATTGGATGATTTTACGTTTACTGCTGAGCTAGAAACTGGTTCTGAGAAGCCTGGCAGTTTGTCTGGTTCAGCATTCCGGATCACTCGCAGCCTGGTGAAGTCCCACTGCTGCAGAAGCAGGTGTTAAATATCATTTCAGAGCAGCTTTGTACTCCAGTGTCTCAACATTGACTTGGAGAAGGCAGCAGTTGTGTTCCTCTGCCTGCTCTCTGTAGCTCAGCAGTTCTGGCAGGTGAAGTGCTGTGCTGTGCTGCACTCGTTTATCCTTCCGTCTCAGCTTTCTCTTGGCATTAAGATGAATCAGTCCTATTAAAAATTATATGAGAGGAGCAGCTCTTTTCCCTTCCTGAAGAACAATTGCACTTCACCAGTGGCCGTCAGGGCCTCGTGAGGGAGCTTTGCTCGCGGCTGATTTCTCTGTGAGGTGTCTCTGCTGCCATCCTGCACTTTGCTGCTGTGTGGCCTCACATGAGGCAGGGATTGGTCCTTTCCTTTGAGCTGTGATTGTCCTTGGGATGAGCTGAGCAGCAGATGTGGTTCCCAAGCACAGCTGGGGGAGCTCTCTGGGTGTGTTTCCCCAGTCAAAATCCCAAATGGTGCCTTAAGGGAGGCCGTGTGAGGAGCTGTTAAATGGTTTGATCAATCCAGCCTAACTGTGTTGGAAACTGCCATGGATAATGTTTTATCCTCTTGTCTTTATCATTTCTGTGGTCCCAGATCCCTTCAAGCTTTCAGGGATTCATGGAAGTACCTTTGTGGAACTGAGAAGTGAAATATGATTGATGTTTTGGGGAAGCTGTCAGCAAGAAGGGCACTTCAGTTGTCGTGTCCTTTCTGCTCTGCCACTGCTCCAGAGCTTCCTGGACGTGGCTTTCACTGCAGGATCAATAACATCCCTCAGAATCACTCCCAACAAGCTGCTGATGGTCTCCTGGTTTTGGGGATGGAGCCAAAGACCAGCAGCACTCAGGGCGTGACAGGAGAACTGCTCTGCCACGTGGGTTGGGAAATGCACTCACCGTTCCTGCAGCTGGAAAACCACGTGGGAAAAGGCAGATTTCAGAGCCCTGTGAGCCTCCCAGAACGCTGCTGCTGTCCCCTAACCTGCCCAGGTAATAACCCAGCTGTGCTGGAGGGGAGCAGCAGCAATTGGTGGGAAAGGGCTGAAGGACGGTGATGGAGAGTGATTCCTGGGCATCCTGTCGTGCTCAGAGAAGGATAATTTTTTTTTCCCCCAGCTGCCTACAGAGACAAGTTGCTTAAATAAAAATGACATGGCAGGAGAGCAGACGTGTTCTCCAAAGGGAGAAGGATGTGTGGTGCTTGGAGGGAGCATCGCTTTTCTCTGCAGTGGAATGCTGAGCTGCCTGCCCTGTGTGGTGTGGGCTTGTTCCACCTCTGGGTTTGCTCCCACTGGAAAAGCAGGATGCCCTTGTTGGGTCTGGATCACCCCCGTTCCTCCCCAGTGCTTCAGGTGCTCCCTCAGGGCAGCTCTGTTGGGAAGGGACGAATCAAAGATGTGCAAACACAGAAAAATGTTCTGGTAGCTCTCGTGCTGTTTTGTTGGTTGTGACTGTTTGGGTTTTGTTTGGAATTCTGCAGAACTTTGAGGAGTTCTTTGGGAAGCCACTGGTTTATTTTTGCCCTCAAACACTGCAATGTTTGGGAATGTTGGCTGTTGAAAGTGCAGCTTCTTCCTCTCCTCCTCATGGAAGATGCAGGGGTGGCAGGTCAGGTGAGAAGGTGTGATGTCCATAAATGCCTTTCTTTGTTTGTTTCACTTCACCAGTTTGAATTATTGAACTTAAAACATTTTAAAAGCAAAATTGCTGTTGTTTCTCAGAAGAGTATGAGATAGTTGTCTGTATTTTAAAAAAAAGGTCCTAGGTGATTTTTTCCCCACTAATTGGGTTATTTTGGGCTGTGTCCCTGAACATTTTATTAATCTCTTTTTGGTGCTAATTCATTTTCTCTGGATTAATACTATCTCCTTCCAGGATTCAAGACCAAATTATTGTTCAGGACTTTGATTAGGAACAAACTGTGGTGAAGCAATGATTAAATCTTGAGTTTGCTTTATTGCCTCACATGTTTTCATTGGTTACCATCTCCTTTATTGCTGATATCCAACGCTTGCTCTCCCTCCTGTGTGGGGGCAGCTGAGCCAGTGCTTGGGTTCAAGTGCTCTCCTGGAAATCTGGATTATGCAAGGTGGTGATTGGCTTTAAAGCAACTTTTCTCACCTTGTTTTTCCCTTGGGGAGCACTTCCTTCCCCAGACTCAGCCTGTGCTCTCCAGCTTGCCATGTCAGTTACTGTGAAAACGTTGTTTTTAAAGAAAGGAAACAGCAAAATACAGTTGGGAGGCTGGAGGGTGGATAAAGCCTGTGAAAGGGCAGAGTAATGTGGCTTTAATACTTTCTTGGCATTGACTGTTGAACAGCTTTAAGAAGGAGGAAAATGGTGTTTCACAGAACGGTAGAAGTGGGGTCATTAACATGGGATTCAGGGTTTGCTTACTGTGGGTTTTTTTGTTCCAGAACAATCTTACAGCTTGGGGTTTAAATTACGCAGGCGAGTCAATAAAATGGAAGCAGTTAATGCTTCGGTGCATTAAAAAAACATAAAGTTTCTCTGATTATATTTTTTTCCGTGAGAAAACGTTCAGGTTGTTTACATCGGGAGTTGTCTCCTGGATGTCAATCTGCTGCTTTCCCCCTTCATTCTGCAATAGCACCAGTGCATTTTTAACAATGCAGTTGTTCCCACAGCAGCCTGCCGCTGTCAGAAACACACATTTCCTATTCATCAGGAAGTTAGGGAAGCATACTTCTCGTTCATTTTAATTTGGCACGAGTCAAACATTTTAAAAATCTACAGGCTTGACGAAGTCTTCCTTAAATACTCTTCGGTGCTACAAATACCTTGATCAAAGCCCAGGCAGCCGAGCAGGGATGACTGAGCCGTGTTTGAGTTGGCAGAGGAGGGGAGGTGAGCTGGGAATTGTCTGCAGCCCTGCAGTTCTGAACTTCACGGCTCTGAAACGAGGAGCTGGGAATCAAATGTTGCCTCACCCCCCTCCGTGTTAATTTTTCCAGAATTGATCCTATCTTCCCTCATTTCGTGTCCTTCAGCAGCGAGCCTGGCTGCAGTTGCTTATCCTGTTATTGTGGGCTCTGAGCTCTGCAGCCTGAGCTCTGCTAAGAATTAATCAAACCTGGCCAAAATCGCTTTGATCTCCCGAGTTTCTGGCACAAGAATGGTATCTGGAATTTCTGGAGGAAATAGCAAAGGATCTGCTCAGCCAGTCCTGTTTATCATTCACACACCAGCACTTTCTGCTGCTTCGTTCCACCCACCACCCCACTGCCCCCAAAAAGGAAACAACTCCTTTTTTTAAAAAATTCTCTTTTAATTGAAGAGTGCTGTGTTTTGGAAGTTCTCACTGAATTTCTCTTCAGATCGGGCCATTTGAAGAAACAGATTTGTATTTTCTTCTGACTGAGGGTATGGCTTCAGAGCTAAAGGGTTTTTTTCATTAAATAGTAGTATTTAATGGTTTTCTTTTGTAGTTTAAGCCTTACACTGATTGTAATACAAAGAATTATAAACAGTGAAATTTCCTTTTATCTCTTTGTTTATGGTTAACAAGTCCTAAAATTCCATCCATTCTCTTTATCTTAATTAAAATGTTGATTGTGATTACTTCTGGCTGATGAAAACACACGATTAAAACTTAGCTGAGTGACTTGGGTGAGAAAATCCAGTAAAAGTGCAGGAGTTCAGTTCCCGTGTGCCCCCAGTGGGTTAAGGGACATTTTATAACCCCCCCACCTCCCCTGTGATATGAATTAAACCTGCTTTAGGGAGAGCTCTGACGTGATGTGGTGGGAAATCCAACAGGAATATCCTCGTGAATCCATCAGAATCTCAGCAGAGCTCTCTCTGCAGGGAGCTCAGGCAGGGGAACTTTGTCCCGAGCTCTCGGGGTGTCCCTGGTGAAGCTGCCTCCTCAGGAGTGCTTGTGAGCAAAAAACCCCAATCTTGTAACCTGTGGTGTCGCTTTCAGGATTGTTTTATCCCAAGAAAAGTGTGTTCCTCACCTTAACTAGCCAGCTGCTGGCTTAAATGTGTGATGCAACAGTGGTAATTACATTTCAGATATGAATATATTAATTATGTAGTGCATCTAAACCCATGCGTATCCAGCTTTGATTAAGGCTCAATTTAAATATCAAAAGTAGTGCAGAGCTGTCTGTGGGAAAGGGTTTATCTGCATGCAGAGATCAGAAGGGGAAGAAGTTTGACTGAATGTTGGTGTTTGGGAGAAAGGCACCAAGCACAGGTGGGACTCACCTGAGTCCTGAGCTCATCCCGGGGAAGTCTGTGCTGGTGTGAAGGTGTGACCCTGGAGCAGCACTCGTGAGTTCTGATCAATCTGCTGAAACCCAGGCAGCTGCAGCTCAGGGAAAGAAGACACTTGCAGAAGGAGAGGAGCAGTGGAACTCTGGTCCAAGAAGTTGGTTTGCATTTTCCCTGGGACAGCACGTGGAGGTGAAGTGGAGCGAAGAGCAGCAGAGCCACGGGGTGAGAAGTGACACCAGAGGAGCCACAGCTGCTGAACCCAGGCTCTGTGTGAGCCTGAGAGCAGCTCGTTGATGCACACACGAGGAGCCTGCAAACCTGCCCTCTAATCCTGGCATTTAGAACCTCCAGCTTGGATAAATAAGCCCAAATTGCCTTTTTAAGGTTTTCCTGTGTTCCAGAGGGACCCAGAACCCGGCCAGCAGATGGATTTCAGCAGCCTGTTTGTGCTTTCTCACATCCTGACTTAATTTGATGTCACATTTAAAATGCTGATGGCCACACTCTGAATCGGAGCATCAGAGGGAAACTTTACACCAGAAAAACGCTGAATTTGCCATACGAAAGAAAACATTATTAATTGTGATGCAGTTGCCCTTTGTGCCTGTGTGTTTACTTGATTGAAGCATCTTGACTGTGGAGCTTTCTCCTTGAAGCCTGATTTGAATGGAGTATACAGCTGGATTGCCCCAGGGCCTTGTAACAATTTATAGTCTGGATGGAAAGGCAGAAGTGCATAAAAAGACAGTTGTGAAATGCTGCTAGTGCCCTGTAATAGAAAATCTGTGTATGATGACCTTGGCTGCGTGGGCCTCTGGGATCACTTTGCTCTGATCCAAAGGATTATAAGATGGAAAATATTGCATCTCACCTGGAATAAAGGAGGAAAAGGATCAAAAGAAATTTGTTTTTCTAAATTATGCAGGATACGCTTCCTCTCCTTTGCATTCCTCCTGCATGGCCTTGCATTTTAGCAAACACGTTAAATTTACATCTGCTATTCTCTGCACTGTTACAGGAGCTGGGGTTTTTGCATGCAAATATCTGGGTGAGGTTTCTGTAGCCACAAGCATTTATGTATTTAAAAGCCTCATTCTGTTTGCAGATGAATTGATGTTCTGTTCCTGAACTGCAGCTGAATTAATTTGTGGCAAATTTTTCCTGGCCGGTTCCGAGGCAGCGTGACCTTTCCTTTTTAGTGTGGAAAAAATGCTGATTAATATAGATTTCTTTCTGCTTCTCCAGATTCATCTCTCCTTCTACAGCCAAGAAAAGGCAAAAAGATTTTCTTCTTCTTCCTCCAAATCATTGCTAAACCTTTCCAAGGCCAGGCTGGACAGAGCTCTTGGAGCAGCCTGGAGTAATGGAAGGTCCCTGCCCATGGCAGGGGTGGAAGTGGAGGGGTTTTAAGGTCCTTCCCAACCCGATCCAGGCTGATTCCATGGTTCTGGGAGTGCTGGCCCATGGCTGCTCGGTTCTGCCTCAGCACAGCCCAGTTTGCTGTTAAGGGACAGAGCAGCCTTGCTAATAAGAGCCAGATGAATGAGACGTTTGAAGGAGCGCTGAATTATTTAAAATAAAAAATTTAGCCTGCAAATGAGATGGGCTTTTATGTCTAATGTGCAGCAGATTGAAGTGGTGCTGTGATTACAGTGGGGCACGTGTGGGGCGGGAGATTAGTATGAAAATGTGGGTGCAGGGCTTTGAAGGAAGTGGCAGCAGTGATGGAGAATCAGAGGTGACAGTTTAAGGATTGCATGGCAGGAGCTGCACAGTGATTAAATCCACTGATGCTGTCACTGAGCCGTAAGGCTGCAGATAACATTCTCTCCCTGTGCTGAAAACAAGAATCAATACAAACTCCTTGACAGGGGCTAAATTATTAAATAGAGCCTTCCTTACAATGTTTCATTATCTGGGATTTACCTCAGCTGGTGATTTGTCAGCAGCGCAGGGAGATTTGCTGGGCATTTTGTATTAAAATAATTCCAGATGCATATGAATCCATTTTGATAATTCCCCTCCTTTTTACAATGCTTCTCTGTGTATTTTTTTTTTTTTTTGGTTGCTATTACCCAGATGCCACTTTGAATTCTCACACAGATACTAAGCCGTGCTGCACAGCGAGGTCTGGGCTTGTCACATCTGTGTAAAAATAAATTCTTTTTGTATGGCAGACTGTTCTCTAAGTGCTGCTTTCAGGCTGTTAAATTAGCAGGGGATTTGCAGTGCCTCTCAGGTGAGGGTTCAGAACTGAGGGAAGAGGCATGAGGCTGCTCCGGGGATTTATGGGTACTGGAGTTTCACTGGACTCGGCTGAAATACAGAGCAACATTCTTTTTATTTTGTGGTACATCTTCTGAGGGGAGGCAGGAGCAGGAGCCATCCATCCTGAGGCAGCCAAACCAGCATATTTTGCATTCCCGCAGTGCTCGGGGCCGTGTGGAGATGCTGTATTCAGACCTGGCCGAGAGCTGCGATTTCATCAGTGCCATTATTTTGTCAATTAACGAATGTTTAACATTTTTGTGGGATTTTGGGTTTGTGTTTCTGAGCGGCCTTGGTGTAGTGTAATGCACCAATGCAACTGAATTAATTTGCACAGAGCTGCAGCGTTATGTCACAATTACATCATGGTCTTTTGGAGGGGCTGAGAGTGCTCGTGTTTGGAGGTTTAAAGCAGATGGCAGCATTGTTCAGAGGGAGGATTAAACAGCTGGAAGTTAAGGCTGTGTGGATGTTATGTGTGTTTTTTAGGGCTCGAATCCAGCTCTGCCTCCATTTCTTCCATATGGCCTGGATCTTTGCAATTGGAATCCAGGCCTTACAACTTAGGGGCTACATAAAAAAAACCCCAAACAAACAAACGAAACACCAAAACAAAGGAAACCCCCCCACAGAAAAATCCACAGGTTTTTTTTTTTCTTCTTTTCAATGTGATTGCCCTGTTTGTTTTTGCCCCACTTGGCATTCAGCAGTTGGAATTTTCGTGGCTGGCTTGTTGGCACAGGAGCACTGGGGGCTGTCTGGAGGCTCTTGGGGATGATTCTCCCCCAGGAAAGGCTCCTGGGCTCTTTCCCGAGGCCGGCAGGGCTGTGGAGCATCCCCTGAGCTGCCCTGAGTGTGCCCTGCGTGGGGAGGGCACAGCAGCCAGCCCTGATCCGAGCTGACGCTGCCTGTCACATCAGCCCCTGTCACATCAGCCCCTGTCACATCAGCCCCTGTCACATCAGCCCCTGCCACATCAGCCCCTGCCACATCAGCCCCTGCCACATCAGCCCCTGTCACATCAGCCCCTGCCACATCAGCGGCCGCTCCCATTCACCGCCGAGCTGCTTCATCTGCACAGCCAGCAAAGAGGATTGGAGGAGCTGCAGGGGGACAGGAACGGGGCTGGGTGGGAAATCCCACGCTCCTTTGGCAGAATTGCCGTTTTTGTGGCGTTTTTCTTAATTTTATAAGGAACGGGGCAGGAAGCACAGTTGGTACAAATTTCATCCCCAGAGCAGCCACCCCCGGTGTGAGTGCGAGTCAGGTGCTGGGCAAACAGGCCAAACAAAACCCCAAACAAACACCAAACACCACACCAGAGTGTGATCTGAACTGCTTTCCCCACGCTGTGCTATCTGCAGAGACCCGTGGCTGATAAATGTTAGCTAAGAACCTCCTCAATGGCAATGGGCTGAACGTGGATACAGGAACCATGGGATTCATTAACACCCCCTGTATGTTTGACTTGCCCGTATTTATGATTTCTTTAGGCCCTTTGTCATGGCAGCGTGGCCTTCACCACCTTTGGCCTTTTATTTCACCTTTCTCCTGCCTGGTTTCCTCCTCCTTACCCCAAGTAAACCTGTTTCCTCCACCTGTGCTGAGATAATTGAGTGTTAAATAAATCATTATGTGCCAGCTGGAAAATATGGAGAAAAAAAATGTTATCTCTAGCTTTTAGGAAAAAAAAGTATCAAATTGTACATTAGCTGCGTTTTATGTAGCAAGAGAAAATGGAGTTAGAATAAATTTAGCCGTGTCCTCTGGTGTTGAATAGTGAGAGCATCTGTCATGTTTAATAATGCTTCTGACCTTTAGGATTATTGAAGTCGAAATTTTCTCTCTGGTCATTTGGGGGTACTTGAGCACTGTCAGATTTCTTGTGTCTGCTCAGCCTCCAAAGACACATTGTTATGCTTGGTGAGCTGCTGAAGGTAATTCATTAAAGAAATTTGTTTTCCTGCTTTCGGAAGGGTTTCCTTGAGGAATGTGAAATGTCACAGTGGCCACTGGATTCCAGCGCGTGTCCCATCCCTCGGTGACGTGCTCGGAATTGCTCTTTAAGGCAGAAGTGATGCTTTTAATGCTCCTGTGGCAATGAAGTGCTCAGAGAAGGCTTTGGGGGCGTGGGATACCCCAAGTGTCCCGGTGCCAGCTGGCCCTGGCCTTGCAGGGTGACCTGTGCAGAGCAGGGGTGTCCTGGCAGGAGAGGGATTCACTGCGGGGTGAATCTGAGCCTTGTGGCCACACCGTGCCAGCAGGGGCTGATTTGTGTCGAGGTTAAAAAACGCTGGGAAAGGTTCCAGCAGGCTGAGAGGGACAGAGGAGCTGGCACGGGGAAGGGTGTGGATGCTCTCGGAATACCTGTTCTGTGCCTGAGTGGCAGGAAAGGCAGAATCCCCCTTTTTTTGAATACCTGTTCCGTTCCTGAGTAGCAGGAAAGGCAGAATCCCCCTTTTTTTTGAATACCTGTTCTGTGCCTGAGTGGCAGGAAAGGCAGAATCCCCCTTTTTTTGGAATACCTGTTCTGTGCCTGAGTGGCAGGAAAGGCAGAATCCCCCTTTTTTTTAATGCCTGTTCTGTGCCTGCGTGGCAGGAGAGGCTGAATCCCCCTTTTTTTTGAATGCCTGTTCTGTGCCTGAGTGGCAGGAAAGGCAGAATCCCCCTTTTTTTGAATACCTGTTCTGTGCCTGAGTGGCAGGAAAGGCGAAAATCCCCTTCTATTCAGCAGGGACTGATGGAACCACTTAGGAAAACGCTTCAAGTCAGCTCCACCTCGTGCCTGTGTGACAGAGCTTCAGATGCTCCCACAGCAGGTTTGGTTCCCCTGGCTGGGGCTGCTCCCTGCAGGAGCTGGTGTCACCTCTGGGGACGGATCCTGCGCCGGTCCCTGCCCGGGATGTGATGGATCTGCATTTTTGACACTGCAGTCACTGAACACTAATCCATGGAGAATTTGAACTTGTAATTTTGATTAAAGTGATTGATTTTTAAAGCAGCCTCAGTTCGTTTGGGGCCATTAGAGGGTATTTAAAAGGAAAATAACTCTTTAATTAAATTAGTAGTGCGTAAGCATCCTGCTCTGCTTTCTAAGCAGAACTTCTGGGGGTTTTTAAATCATATTCCCTTCAGTTGTTTGTTGGCACATTTTAAGGTTAAAAGTGATGCAAAATTATTAAAACCAACAAACTTGTGCGAAGCAAGTCTTAAACTTCAAATAAAGTTTTTCCTTTGGGAAAATATCCGAGTTATGTTGTTGTGTAAAGCAATTCTTGTCCATCCACCTGCGTGTGATGTTAATATACCTCATGGAAGGAACGCTGTGTAAACAAAAGAGTGCTTCCCTTTTATTTGTAAAACATCCTTTTTATACTACAAATATGTCTAAAACATTCAGTTTATAGAGAGAATCAAATAAGTAAGATAAAAGAATATATATATGTTTCACTGCTGTGGAATAGAAAGACATAATTTATGCTCTGTATCTCCCGTCGTTGTGATTAGTGACCTGAGGCTGTTGAACTTCCTCTTTATGGATTGGGAAAACGCTGTGACAGTTTTCAAGGGAATTGCTCTCTTTGCGTTTAAAGAGATGAAAATGGGTCTGCTAACAAGGACCAGCTTCAGTGTGTGCTTTCATATTCCTTGTGTTTTAAAAAAAAAAAAAGAAGGCGAAAAAAGCAAAGGCAATTGGGTGCTTTGATATGTGTGAACCCCAGGACCCCGCGAGGCAGAAGCTGCAGAACGTGGAATATCAGACAGGGCTGCAGAGGACGGCAGGGAGCCTGCAGGAAGGTGTTCCCTGGGATGCTTTCTGCAGTGTCTGTGGCTGGAGAGATCGAGAGAGGTGTTTTCCAGAAGGGGAGCTGCCATTTGGTGTCAGCTCTCCTGTTCTGGTGTGTTGGTGTTCCAGAAGGGTTCACAGAGCCAGGAATTCCCTCTGCCTGCGCTGGGCTCTTGGTCCAGGGCCACGATCACCAGCCTGGGCTGGGCATTAGAGCTGCCCTCCCTCAGCTGGGGCAGGTTCATGAGGAAATACCTGGAAATTGCATTTTGATTTCAGGTGTGGCTTTGGTGGGCTTTGCTGCGCCCTCAGAACACGAACTGTTGGAGTTCTGAGCTGGTTTGGGCCTTTAAGCTGAAAACTTCACACTCTGAAGCGCAAAATTCCATTAACTGTGGTGAAATATCATCATAAATCTCTGATCTGGAGACTGGAGGTGATTAAACCAAGGGGCTGTTTGTTACTAAAGACATTGGGCCGGGAAAACAAACAGCTGGGAGCACATCTGGAGCATGGCTGCTTTTGAAACAGGCTCGGTAAATATTGAAATTCGAGCTAATACTGCGTTATGTTACAGATTAATTTATTATGTGCTCGTCGGGAAGCACTTGTAGGACAAGTGCTGCAGTTTACACCAGTTCAAGTGCTGGGGAATGGCTTTGGATTTGTCAGTGTTGCTTGTGCCAGTGCATGAATATTTGATTCCACTTTTCCAAGGTACCGAGCGCTCAGTGAGCTCCAAGGCCTTTTGGGGTCAGGTTCCCGGGGAGATGGCACAGCCAGAAGCGCAGACGAGTGCACAGGCAGCTGAAATATGGGCTTCAGTATTGATCTGAGCAGGCTTCTCCCTTGAACTCCTGTGTCACAGAGAGGCAGAGCTCCTCATTCTATTGCATAATCTCTAACGCGGCCATTTCCCAAAGACAGACTCCTGCTCAGCAGCTTCAAGAACCGAGTTCATGGAAATGTTAAAAAACATTTTCTCAGAAGATTGGTAAAAGGAAGCTGATCTAAATCATGAACCCTCTCCAAACCGGTCAAACCAAGTTTTATACAAATTCCCTGAATAGCTTTTAGTAGTTTTTCTTTTTTGTAAGGTTCCCTGCCGGTTCCTGCGTTTGTGGGTGATGGAGGCACACAGAATCCTCCTGTTCCCAGTGAGTCTGTCAAGGGCTGGCTTCGATGGTTGGCTTGGGGTAAAGCCTCGTGCCCAGGACAAGGGGAGAGGCACCAACCCTCGTCCCCACTGCAGGAGGGTTTCGGAGTCAGAGCCTTTGAGTCTGGCACTGATGGGTTCCATCCAGTGCCTCCAGTAATAGAGGAAATTAATTTGAGTTCTGCATGAGGACCGAGGGGTTTATGGAACTGCTGGTTGCTCTCGGAGCTTTCTGCTGCTGGGCCTGGGAGTGAATTAACACCTTGACTTCTTTAATAGAAGTTATTAGTGGCTTCATTTGTTAAAGTTGTAATGCTGTGCTGATTATATGGCCCAAGACAAATGATTAACTTTGGAATTGTGTGTTAGCTTGGCTGGCTGTGTTCTCCGTAATTCAAACCAGAGTGCCCATGGTGTCCATGGTGTGTGCTAGAGGTTGAAAAACCCCATTTCTTTATTTCAGAACTGCTTTTCTTGTGGACCCTCTCAGTTGTCTGTATGTTCACTCTTTCAGCACCCGAGAAAAGGGGGTTTTTTGTGTGTATCTCTCTCCCACCTTTTCCTTTGAGATTTTTTTCTCTTCTAGCAGGTAAATGCATCCCTTTTATTCTCAGTGTAGTTATTTCTGATTTTAGTGCTTTCAATATCTGGCTATTTCCAGATGAATGGAGACCATCTTTCCAATCTTTGGCTTTAGATTAGATTGCAGCCTGTGGAGCTGGTTTGGGGTATGTTTATTTAGTACTGATTTACATATAAATACAAAGAAAAAAACCTAAAGCCTGGTGTTGCTAATTTAGCTATTGATATCAGGGCAGAGGCACCAGTCTGTAGTGGAAATTCCCTGTGTGGTGAGATACGGTCGTGCCTTGTGCAAATTGACATTTTTTTAAGATTGCCGCTTTGTTTTCTTGATGAGCTGCTCCGGGTGTCGCACATTAATTACTGGCAGGGATTTTGTGGAGGCTGTGTCACGGCCCTGTTTGTCAGCAGTGTGAAACCTGTGTGAAACCTGTGTGAAACCTGTGTGAAAAGCTGATTTCACTCCGGTTTCAAACATCAGCTTGGTCAATAACACACATGTTGGGGCAGTTTCTGAGTCCATGTAAACATTTCGGTAACTGACCGTTTCGTAAGTAAATCACATCCTCTGGGGAGCTGCACAAGGAAACATTCACTTTCCAGGCATTTATTTTCCAAACACACTTTGTTTCCTCACAGGAACAGCGTTTGCTTTTGTGGTGAGACGGCCAAGTCACAGGATCTGCCTGATGGGTGTATTTTCTTTCCTTTCCTTTTTCTAATTTGAATCCCCAGCCTGTTGGCAAAGGTGCTTTAATTTTTCCTGTTATAAAATTCCCCTGCCCATGAGGCAATATTTTAACAGGCAGGGACTGTTCAAACTCTGGGCTGGGTTTGCAGAGCAAACTGTCTCCTGATTGTTTTATCCTTCAGCTCTTGGTGTGTCTTTGTTCAAAGGTAAACCCCTCAGTGAGATGGTAAAGAAAATCCGGCCTCTTGATATTTAAAAGGTGAGAAATCTATTTAAACTGTGTATGATGGCTTCGAATAGCCCCACTGCTGAGTGCTGCTTGTTTTAATAGAAGTGATAAATACTGTGGCTGGTGCTGCTCTGCAATTAGATCTGAGCTATGTGCTATAAATGACATTTAATGGCAAATGTCAGGCGGGGCCTGAACGGTATCTTCATTTCAGTGTTGCACTTCTTTGGCAAAATGCTAAAAAAACCTTAATGGGATTTAATTACCGGAGCATCTATTCAATGATTAGTTAAATGCATTTGTGATACCATTAGCTGGTGGTGGCTGCTGCTCCCGGTGCCTGCGCCGAGCCCGGGTGGCGTGGGCACAGCAGGAGATGCTCAGGAGGGTCCCCGTCAATTCTGGGTCAGCAGCTCCCTCCCAGTCCGCTTCTGTGGAAAGGCAGAATCTGCAATCAGAGCGGGGCTGGGAGAGGCAGCAAACGTGAGCAGGGATGCTGTGATCAAAAATAGTGCTTACTGCCTCCTCTCACGGTGATTTTAATTACAGCCCGCTAACGACGCTCCCCCCGTGCGTGCGTCTCGTTTTGGGATATCCGTGCAGTGCCAGCGGAGATGTGGCACCTCCACGGCCTCACCTGGGGCTCGTGCCCAGCTGGGTGCAGTGGGATACCCTCCAGAGGTGCTGCGGGAGGGGCAGCGCTGGCAGGACCTTCAACAGGAGCACGGTGCAGCATCCCCTGGGAATCCACGTTAATTTGGAGGTGCGGGTGGGAAAATAAACCCAGGAAGGCTGGATGGGCCCGGCTGAGCGTGCACAGCTCCCGTGTGCATCCCTGCTCCGCTCCCCTCTGCGGAATGGGGGAAGGCAGCCCCAGTTTCCCCAGTTTTCCCTGCACGGGGCTCTCCGAGCCAGCCCCCGGAGCTGGTGGGGGTCCCCGTGTGCGCTGCCCCCGCCGCCGGTGTCCCGGGAAGGGAGCAGGACTGGGGGAGCTTTCTGGGCCACGGGGTCCTGGAGGGGTGCAGGGGGTGCCCACGCTGTCCCCGAGCCCTGACAGCCGTAATTGTAATTAAACAGCCTTGGCCTGGCGCTGCACACGGGGCTGCCCTGGTGACTTTGTACCTCAGGAGCCACAGATGGGATTCAGGGAACATAAAAGGGAAACGGGGCAGAAAGAGACCACAAAGGGATTAAATGAGGTAGTAAGCAATGACCCATAACCTTCATGGAAGATCTTATCATAGTTTTATTTTAAGCCAGTCAGTTTTTAAGCATAACTGCTTTTTTTTTTAACAAGATGAAATTATCTTTTGTCATTTAGGAGCGCACTGAAATTTTAAGGGTATTTTGTACTTAAGTGTGTTTCACTTAAATGAAAACAGGTGACTCGCTGGTTCTCAGCACAGTGAGCAGCTTTGTTTCTGGTAAAGCTGGAAAGTTGATGGGATAAATAAACTCCAGTTTATTTTAAATACAGACATCTCTTACGGTCATTACCTGAAATGAATAATGTTCTTTCTGTCCTTTAAAACCCAGGATGAGGACGTGTTCAAGGTGAGACAGAGGAGTGGCACTAAATAAAATTAAGGCCTGTTAGGTGACACTTGTTCCACCTCAGTCAGTTTTTGTCGAAATGTGCTGGATTTGTCGAACTTTGCCTTAGAAGCGCGATGCAGTTGAAGCACAGCAAAACTCAGCGCTCGCTCCTGGTGAGGTGGAACTCACCGAGGCTCAGGCAGCCTCCTAGCGCTGTTTATTGCAGCTCCTGACGGATCTGTCCCCGCTTCTCAGCTGCCATAACCGTTCTTTGTCTGGCACATGTGCGGTGCCCGCGTCCCAGCAGAACATCCCGTGCTCGCGGGGCGGCGGCGGCGGCGCGAGCTGTGCCGGAGCAGCTCCGCCGAGCGGAGCGAGGGCTGTGTTTGCGAGGCAGTCTGGCAGCTCTAATGCCAAACCACCCACACTGGGAGACAGCATATGGCAGCTCCTCGGCATTAACATGCGGATAAGTCGGGTACCACCTTCGTGTTTTTGAGAAGGCTCGAGCCTTGATAACCGGGATTGGGGGCCGGGGCTGCCTGGCCGCCTCCTCCTCGCGTGCGTAAACAGCCTCGCAGATGTGATGTAAAACTGATCTTGGCCACGTTTTGCAGTTTCTGAAGGTGTAGGCAGGCAGACTGCTGGTTTATACTTTGGTGTGGGTATCAGTGTGTGCCTGTGGGCTGAGGTTTGCGGGTGTGTTCATGGGGTTCAGTGCCTTCCCCTGTCCTTCTGTAGGATCAAGGCCACGAGTGACCTGTTCGTGATGGTTGGTGCTGTTTGCAGACAGCGTTGCTTCAAATTTAGTAGGAACTACAGTACAGATCTGGAGCAAACAATATTCTGAACAGAGAGGGCCTCTGAGCAGAAGGACTGTGCAGCCCCTGGGGTCTGGGGCCAGGTGTGTCCCCGCAGGTGTGCGGTGCTCCGTGCACCTGTGAGAGGCAGAAACTCAGGGCAAGGTGAGTGTGAGGAGTGTTTTACATCCCAGAGTTACTCCTACGTGAGGCTGAATTAATTTCCAGCATGCTGAGGCGACTTGATGAATTCCAAAAGGAGTTTTATTTGTGAATAAAAAGGACACAAGAAAAATTCTTGCTGTAAACAGTCAGAAAATGTCAGGCGCAAGCCATTGTGAAAAAATCCGATATTGTTTTGTCAATAAATTATGCTCTCCCCTGCATAGATCACAGAAATGGGCCTTTACCCTGGAAACAGCAATATTTGATACCCCAGGCAGCTTATTCCCAGCTCAGCTCACACTTGAGTGAATCCACTGATCGATTATCCGCGGCTTTCCCAAGGCTTCTCATTTCCTGCCTCCCATTACTGCGCTCAATCAGCCCTGCTTTGTGCCCTGCCTTGTGTGCCCAGATAAGCCATCAAGGCATGTTTCTATTAGAAAAGCTCTTGTAGATGGAGCAGTCATTAGATAACAGTAACAGGTTTAAAGGTTGCGGGGCTTTGTGTTGGCTCAGGGTAAGAGGACAGCCCTGCCCGGGCTGCTCTGGGCAGGGGCACAGAGGATTAATCTGCATGTGGCCACATTATTGCTTTTATTTCACATTTGTGTTTCTTGCTGAACACTGACAATGCTTCTCTGTTTGCAAGGAGTAATTATGTGTTGCTATGCAGGCGTCTGAATTAAATAATCAAGCTGCAAAAATAACATTCATTTGTAGTAATAACCTCTGCATTTCCAGGCTGGGTTTGCTTGGCTTACAAACAGCTGATCAGTTTTCTTAATTAATTAGCAAACAGCCTACAAAAAGATACCCTGAGAACGTGAAATTACACGTGCTGCTGTGGAGAGGGAAGAGAAAGAATTCTTTGGTATCTCTTTAGCTCCTGATTTCCAGATTGGGCCTCTGCTTTTTTTTATCCCCCACAGGCAATCTGATACGAGCGGTCTTTATTTTTCCTTTTCTCTCCTTTGGCTATCAGTAAATGTCAGAATTGACTGGGTGTAAGAGCTAGTTCTACAGCAGGAGTGAGATTTCATGGTGGAATACACGTTGGAGAGGGGAGATGTTCTTTTCCTTGTCCCTGCTTTGCTGTTTGTTTCTCTGGAATTGCCGCTATTCCCTGACTCCAGCGTTGCCCATCTGTCATCTCCAGCATTTGGCACATTGTTTCCAGAGCTAGTTGTGATTTAACATGGGTCTAAATAGGGCAAGTAGTGAGGTGCAGTGATTAAATCCCTCGGGGAGAATCTGCAGGACATCTGTGGTGGTTTGCACAGTTCGGTTCGCCACAGCCCTGGAGAGGGAGCATGGGATCTCTGAAGGTCTCCGAAGATCTGGTCTGGGGTGTGCAGCAACTGTTCTCAGGTGTGTTCTAGGGAGAACAGGCACCTTGGAACCGTCACAAATGCTGTGGAAATCAGGGCGTTCCTGCTTTCAGAGAGAGAGGGCAACAGTATTTTTTCCCCTGTAAGGCAGAGGCTCGTTTTAAATAGAAGTTGACCAGATGCTTGTGAACTGAGGTGCTTTGATCCATTTACGGATTCCATCTAATTCTTGTCCAATGCCCAAAACCGATTCATGCTGTTTAAAAGGAACAAAACCCAAAATGTCAGCAAGAACAAAACCCCCAAACGAGCACTTAGTGAGTGCTGCAGCAAAAGACAATATTTTCATTAAAGGGGAGAATGTGGTTCTGTAGCACGGGGAATCGTTTTGAGCTGACAGAAAGACACTTGGAATTTAAAGCTCTTGCCATGGCTGCAGTTTCTGCAAGCCTGGATTTGGCATGTGACTGTCTGCAGCTTTTCAGATGTAAAGGTGTAAAAAAGAAAAAAAAAATAAATTCACACTTTAGGAAGTAGGGGACACTTCTTTTGTGTGCACATGGTTTGAAAATAAATAGTCTGCCACAGAAGTTGGCGCCTTGACACCTCTGAGTATAGTCTGCTTTATAAATGACATACGTATTTAGAAAGTTGGCTGACAAAATAGCATGTCTAGGAATTTCTGTGCGACGAGGGATGTAAATGTGAAAAGGGAGCCTCTGACAGACGTTTTGTATTTTTAGCAAGATTGAAGCTTCAGGTTAAACCCCACAAAATCATCCGTGTTGGAGAGCGGGTACAGAAAGGAGTTGTCAGGCTGAAGCTTTTAAATGAATTGGTCAAAAATGACCAACGGTGGTAAAAAGAGATATTTAGGAAGGAGATCAGCTCACAGCCCCCAAAGAAAACCCCAAAGAAGCCCAGAACCCACAACCCAACCAACCCAACCCCAAAGGCATCATTGGCTGTAGTTTGGTTTCATCACCTGTTTGCTCCTAGTTCTAACATTATGGTTTTTCTCCATAGCTTTAAAAGACACATAATTTTTGTTTTCTGAGGTGTAGTGAAAGAAAAGCCACGTCTGGGTGTCAGGGAACCCCTGCAACGTCCTTTGCTTTGCAGCCTTGCCCTGCCAGTGCCATCGGTCCCACCCTGATGGCAGCCTTGGCAATTCATCACTTCCCTGGAAACTCCTTCCATCCAGCCCCGCCTCCTGAAATCCAATCTCGCCCCGTGCCTCCGGATTGTGAATCTGATTTCAGGGGAGGAATTGTTGTTGTTCTCTTTCCTGAGCAGAGGGGCTGGAACAAAGCACAGCGAGCCGAGGTGTGCTGGGGAGTTCCCGTTCCCAATGGGAATCGCTGTCTCCCCATCCCAGTCAAACGCTTGAACTGGCAGAGAGCTCCAGCCTGTTGGAGAGGTTGTGCTTTCCTGAAGTGTGGGATTTCTGAGTGATGAGCCGATAAAAGAACTGCAGAACACAGTAAATACTGTGCCTGCCTGCATTGTGCTCGCTGTGAATATTCCTGATAAGATCTTGTGTAATCCCTGCTATTCCAGTTTTTGGTGCCTGTTGGGTGTTTGCAGTGGGGCTTCCAGGAGTTGTGGCAATCAGCAGAAACTTCTCTCTGCTTTGACTGAAGGGCCAAAAGGGTGTTTTGGGAGGTGGGAGGGTGGTGGTCCCTTATGGCAGCAGGGGGGAAACCTTGCTTTGAACCACTGATTTCTTCCCTCTGGGGTCACAATGCCTTGTGAGTGCTGCCCTTGGCCTTGTCCCCGCTGCTGAGAGCCCGGGGCTGTTCTGTGACACAGACGAGAGGGAAGTGAGGTGGTGGCATCGCCGTGTCCCCCTCGGCCTTGGCCTAAAGCTGCGGCTCCCAGCTCTGTGGGTGCCAGGGCAGTGAAACACTGGCAGTGCCCATCCCTCCCTTTCTGTGGAATCGCCTCAGTGGATGCAGATGTCAGGGGTCACCTGCACGCAGGATTTGGGCACTCCCAGAGCTCCTCCTGCAAACCTGTCCCCTCCTAGCAGTGTCTCTGTAAGGCTGCACAGGAGGTTGGAGCCATTCCTTCACACTGCCTGCCTTTCTCCTCCTCTTTCTCCATAGCCCCTCTCTTTTCTCAGATCTCCCCTTGTCTGTGGGTGCTTGTTCAGACTCAGGATGGTTTGGTTTACAGGGAACCCTTTGGCAGTGCCTTCCCTGGCAGAGCACAGTGCAGATTTCCAGTCCTCCTCCCCCTGCTGTCATTTGCCATTCCAAACCAGCACCACCACCAAATTCCACGCTGTATTTTGTAGTCCTCCCTCGTGGTTCCATGGGCAGATGTGCCCGTGCCTCCTTCCCAGTGCTCCTTGGAGTTGTATTATTTGAAAGACGCCCGGCTCCAGAGGCACAAACCCTGGAAATCAGAGCACTGATGCTTGTAGTAAACTGTCCTTGTGTATGTGAATGGTTTTCGTGCCAGAGTAAAGCTTTCTGAGCATCCTCTCAGGGTTTGAGTAACAAAAGAGTGGGGTTTTTGTCCTCTCAGCTGAGAAATACAAAGAGAATTTGCAGAGAAATGCTGGGTTGATGTTTCCCATCATTGCTGCAAGCTCCACTAATAGAATTTATGAACTCTTAGCGAGAGGGTAACAGATTATTTACTTGGACTTTTTTGTCTTCAGAATTCAGAGAGACTGTTCATAAAAGCTGTGATGCACAGAGCATTATTTCAGGAGAACAGACAAGTCTGCAACCCCAATTTTTGAACAGCAGGCAGCAGAAATCAGAGCCGCCTCTCACTCGTTGTCCTTTTGATTTTTTTTTCATGCATTAGACAAGCTCGTTGGCTTTGATTGCAAATGTGTTATTTGAAAAGCCACCGCAGCAGGCTGGGGTTCCTCCCGCACAGCCCCGGGATGCTCGGGTTTGGGGATTCGGGGATGTGGAAGCGGTGGCTCAGTCCCAGCTTTCCTGGCACAATGCTGCCACTGGCAGTGGTGTGCTGGTATTACACGGGCTCTGCTCGGGAAATGCCTTCGCTGGGAACGTTCGGATGTTGTTTATTCAGCAGAAAAGCCGCGACACCCGGGCTGGTGCAGGGGACAGACAATAGAACCTCCCGGCCCAGTGACCTGCGATTTAACTCGGAACTGGAAGTGTTTTAGGAGCGGCCTTTGAAGGATCTGGAGGATTGCAGCCCAGAGGAAAACAAGCTCGCGGTTGCCTCATGCCAAAAGAATGTTACTTTCCCTTCAGGCCTTTGTTTCTTCAAGTGTTTTGTAGCAGCAGGAAGAATTGCAGACCAAGGGGTTCAGAGATGAACCGAGCAGAGTCTGTAGTGACTTGATCTAAAAATTCTCTGTTTTAGTGGTGTTTATGCTTCAGTCTCCTTCTAAGAAGGAACAAATGGGTGGCTGGAGCCTCGGTGGAAAAAGAGCATTTTGGGGAAGATGGTTTTGTGTAAATTTTGCTGTGAGGTTGATGAGCAGTCAGAGCCTGTAATTATTGTGATTGAAGTACAGTATCCTATTCTTTTGTGTAATAAAGGAGGTCTGTGATTATGTCTGGATCCATCTGTCCTTGGGGGAAGAAAATCTATTATCTCTTGGTTTGTACTGTTCAGAATGGTTGCACTGAATGGCGTTACTGTGGGTATTCTTTTTTGCATGTTTGGCCATAAATACTTGTTATTTGTGGAAATTAGCAGAGTAAGACCATGCTGCATGAGGCCAAAAATGGCAGTCCTTTTCTGATCCCTGCCTCTTTCCTTGGGTTGGTTATGTGAGTCAGTGGGGTTGGGGTTTGCTGGTCAGATGCACAGAGAGATACAACTGCACTTGGGCTGAAAATCAATCTGTCACCAGCACGGGCTGGAGAAATGCCTTCCTCCCTTTGGGTCTGACCTCAGGGGTTTTTCCCAGTGAGGACTGAGTGGGCTCTGGTCTGGTTTCCCTGTCAGTAATGCCCCAGGGTTGTTTTTCAGAGCAAGAGGGACCATCTGCTGATGAACGTGAAGTGGTACTACCGCCAGTCCGAGGTGCCCGACTCCGTGTACCAGCACCTGGTGCAGGACAGGCACAACGAGAACGGTGAGTGGGCTCTGCAGAGCCAGCCCTGCTCTGCTTCTGCTCTCCATCCCAGCTTTAACAAGGCCAGAACAATTCTGCACGGGGGTACGGAGCCGGGACGTGCTGAGAACAATGCATCCGAAAAGGGGCGATGGTTTCTTACCTGCCCCGTGTCCCTGGTGTGTGTCCTGTCCCTGTAACCTGGGGCATTCCCTGGTGTGTGTCCTGTCCCTGTAACCTGGGGCGTTCCAGGTGTGCTGGAAGTGCTGGGCTGTACTCTTAATAAGAATTAAAAATAATAACAACAATATTAATAATAGTGCATTAATAATAATTATAATTCTCTCCTTGAGAGAGGATAGAAAAGCAAAATACCCCTGGATCCTTGGTGGGCCTCCTGGCCGCTGTACCGATGACTAACTGAGCACCACCCCATTATCTGCAGAAATTGGGGATCTCTTCTGGCTTTTGTGGTTCTGCCACAGTGTCACGAGAGCTGTGTGTTTTCCATTCATGCTCCCTTACACACATGAATATTCACTGTGATTAATATTGCAGTGAGGGATGGAGCTGAAGCACTCGGAGCGGAGTTTCTCCTTTTCTCTTTGCAAAAACAAGTGTGATCTTGGGTTTAATAGAAGCAGGAGAAACTTTAGTACATATCCCAGTGTCATTTATCTCTTGCCTCCAGGGAAGACATAACATTTGCTTCTGTTCTTACCAGGAAATTTCCTTGAGGCAACTGTTAAAAATTCTGAAGATACTCCAAGGTGAACCGTGATGATAAAAGTTGATGATTGAAATATGGAATGCAGCAACTTTCTGGTGCCTGACAGAACAAAGTTGAGCACACGTTCCCCTTTTTAAGGACATTTTGTGTGTGCTTTTAGCAAAAACCGCACAAATCTAACATTTATCTTACTAATTTATTTGAAACTTCTAACAATGAGATTAGAGGCACAGTGTCAAAAAGTATTTTTGATAGCATGGCTGCTTTTTTATGCAGTCTCGTGTGTGTGGAGAAGTATTTTTGTGTCTTCCTCCAAGGTATTAGAGAGAAGTCATGGAAAAAGTTGTCTTCCAGTTCTTTGTTAACACTCAGAATTTTCTGTGTTTGAACATGAATATCAATATTTACCTCAAAGCCAGAGCACCACGCAGTTCCTCCTGTCAGGATTTTGTTGAAGATCTGACATTAAATATGCACAACAACCAAAACCTTACCCTGGAAACCAGAACAAATTCATCCCCTTGGTTCCTTTCACCTGGGCGTGAGTGCTACCAGCGGTCCAGGTGACACATCTCTCAGGTGCTCCGAGAGCTCTTTCCCTGCAGAAGTTCTGGGAGAATTGATGTGTAAGAATGGCTATGATGTTGTTACACGTTAATTCTTACATCCCCTCCTTTGCTGGCCACGTGAGCAGCATGTTTGTCACCTCAGAGCGGGTGTCTGAGGAGCTCCTGGAGCTGTGACCCGTGGGGACGGTGCTGGCCCAGCTGCTGTGTCAGGGCTTGTTTGTGTTTGCTCCCTGCAGACTCGGGGCGGGAGCTGGTGATCACAGACCCGGTGATCAAGAACCGAGAGCTCTTCATCTCCGACTACGTGGACACCTACCACGCTGCTGCCCTCAGGTCAGTCACGGGCTGGGACGGAGGTTCCTGGGGCTGGGGGTCATTAACAGCCAGCTCGGCTTCGTCCTGCTCTCCTGCAGTGGTTCATTGTGTTCTCTGCTCTGCCCCAGCAGGGAGCTGCAGTGTCCTGTCAGTCCCAGTCGGTCAGTGGTGCTCAGCTGGTTGCCATCAGGGCCAGTTCAGGTCGTTGCTGGTTCCTGCAGGAGCCCTGCCCTTCCCTCGGTGCCCATTCCCCTGTTAGCAGTGGCATCTCCTGCAGCACTGGCTCCCAGGCGTTGCTGCCCTGGGTAAATCGAATTAAAGGCTTTTTCTGAGTGCTTCCCATGGTCACAGCTCAGCCCAGAGGGAAATCTGCCTGCCAGGAGGGAACAGCCCAGGTGTGTGCCCTGGTGTGTGCCCTGCACTCTGCCCTTCCCCGGGGCTGCTTCTCTTCCTCTCGGCCAGGCTTTTGGCTGAACTGCCCAACCTTGACGGGGCTGAGGGAGACACCCTCACTTCAAATGTTTTCCGATCCCAACAGCAAGGCATTATTTTTCAGCTGATTTTCAGCATGCCAAACATGCATGGATATTGTCAAAATGCAAATTGAATAATCTCCCTGATAATGGTGCTCAGATGGTGTTTCACCAGAGCCATCTGGAGACATTTTTTTGTTCAGAGTCACTTTGCTGAAGCCACTTACTTCAAGACAAACTGGCTTCTGTTCTGGAAGGGGGGGGGACAGTCTTTGATTTACATATTAGACTTTTTTTATAAGCTCAGAGCATTCCAGTGGTGTGCTATGAGCCCGTGGAATTCCACGGTGCCTCTGCTGAGTCGCCTTCCAGTTTTAAACCAGCATTCCTGGAGCCCAGCTCGCAGGAGCTGGGCTGTCCTGGTGGAACCAGGCTGGAAATCTGCTCGGATGCAGAGAAACTCAACCGTGTGCCTGGAATTTTCCCTGGGAGTGTTTTAGCTTCCCTTCTACATCCTTTCAGTTCTTTTTTTTCCCCTTTAAAGAAAAGATGGGAATGGGAAGATAAATATGGCATATACGTGTGTGCCAAACAAACTTGAAAAATAACCTCTGAGTGTACAAGATGAGCATAAGGATAATTGCACATGGTGTTCTTGCAGAGAACATGGAGGAGGCAGAATGTGTCGTGATGCATGAAAGGTTAACACGAAATTCTAATTTATTATAATATGAGATTATTTCTCTGCCCTCTGCAAACAAATGGCTCCGGACACACAATGAATTGATGGCCAACTGGGAAATAAAACCAGTGAGTGTAACTACCGATCTTCTGCTCTAACCAGTGGAAAAATTTAACTGGAGGGTAGTTGTAGATCTCCCTGGAAGTGTGTAATAAAAGCTATGTGCTTTTTGGCCTCTCTGGTAAACCTTCCTGGTGAAATGCAGAACTCCTGGTCTGAAATGCTGTGAACAGGATGCGCTGCTGCCATCGACAGAGATAATGCAGCTTATCTGGAAAATGCTTATTAGCTGGCAGGTGAATTATTGAAAGGAAGCTAAACCTCTTTCCCCAGAATACTTTTAAAATGCGAATTTAATGTGAGATACCAAAACAAATCCCCCTGCTCATTTTCTGTCTTTCTAAATGACTAAACTTGGAAAGCAGCATCAGCCTCCAGCGAGAAAATCACTGTTAGGGAGCAAGCCTGGTGTTCAGTGCTTGTGTGTGATGCCTCTCACAGACCTTGCTGCTGGTCCTTTGCAAGCTGCCAGGACCTGGGCAGTGTCCAGGGCTGCTTTTGGTCTGCCAGGAGGGCCGTGGGCTGGGAACTGGGCACTCACAGGGGCAGCTCTGCAGCCTCCACTCCCATGATCGATTTTACCTCAAACCAGCCCAGGCTTTATTCACCCCTCATCCCCCTGGGCATCCCCTGCCCTGCAGCACCTGTGTGTGGAGAACTCCTGGTCCGGGGCAGAGCTCTGAGAGGCTGCTGAAGCCTTTCTGAAGTGCTTTAACCTGAAAAGATGAGGAAGGGGAAGGAGCTGAGCGTTTCAGCTTCCCCAGGGCCCCCGTTCAGGGGTGCCTTTGCTGAGGAATGCGGAGTTTTCCAGGAGCAGATCTCCTCTCTCCAGCTCTGCATCTCCGTGCCCGGGCTGCTCAGCAGGATCCCTGCAGGAGAACAGTGATTCCTCTGGGTGTGCTGCTGGCTGCAGCACTTCTTATTCCATTTTAACCAGAACTGGCAAACCTGTACCGTGTTCAATAAGCCCCTTAGCAGCCTATTTATAACAGGGAGCACTGTTCAGGAGATACCAGAGAGGAGAGATGAGATCTGTGTTAGGGCCTGACAGTCTGAGAAAAGGAAATATCTTGTGTTTGTGTTCATTGCACTGACTCAGGTGTAGATAAAAAGGCCCAGCCCTGCCTGCCTGGCCCATTTCTCTGCCTGCTTCTGAACTGATTTACTCCAGGGCAGCAAACTGGGCTGTGTGACTGACAGAGCACCAGCAGCTGTGCAACATCAGCAGCCCAACAAACCCTCCAGGAAATAAGAAGCAACTTCTTAGAGTCAGTCTTAGTGCTCATCTTAAGGGTAATGACTTCATCAGCAAGCTGTGTCAAAAAAAATTATTAGCAATCTGGGGTAGAACAAGCTAATAAATCCTCAAGAATCTTTTTTTCCTCTTTTTTTTAATAAGTCTTTGTGTGTTTTACTCTCTCAGGTATGAAAATAGAAGGAAGAAACTTCTGTCTGCTTGGAATTTGGATTGCAGACTTGCTAAAAGCACCACAGCTCTGCTTTTTGTTTGGAGATTTTGTGCAACTGAAGTTTTATTCAGCCTCCTAAATAGAGAGCTGACTTCAACAATGTGGATAGTAGAATTTTGGAAGATGTAACTGTAACAGGACTGTAAAAACTTTGCAAATTAGACATTGTCAGGATTGCATTTCGAGCTATTGTTTGTTGGGCTGATTAAATTTGGGCTCCTCGGGACTGTGCTGGCTGAAGGAGAATTAATGAATGTTTGTAGAGCACCATCTGAGCCACTGTGACTGCATTTCCTTCCCTTTCCACCGTGGGAAGGACCCACATGGATTTTTCTTACAACAGCCCTGTATTTATGACGTTTTGGACATTTATGAGAGCAAGGATGCCTGTGGCTTCTACCCAGATTGCAGTGGCACTTAATTAAAGTAGCTGTTATTCAAGCTAGAATTCTAATGCCATTTTCTCCCATTTCTTTCTTTCAGAGGGAAGTGCAACATCTCCCATTTCTCTGACATATTTGCTGCTAGAGAGTTCAAGGCACGAGTGGATTCATTTTTCTACATCCTGGGCTATAATCCAGAGACAAGGTAAGTGAAAATGGCTTTTAAACTCCACTTCACCACTGACCTGAGCTGGTGCTCACTCCGAGGTTGATGATCTTGGAGGTGTTTTTCAACCTTAATTCTATGAAAATTACTCGAGGGAAGAAAGGTTAAAATCCATGTGGTAGGAGGATGGGGTGGGAGGGATGCAAGGGAGAAGCTGCATCTTTGAGTGTGTGCTTATACCAGAGGAAAATCAGAGTACAAAACAAAATTGTGCAGTGAGTCCTGAGATCTGGGTGCATCTCTGGGTCAATAATGTGCTGCTTCTAAACAGCTGCTAGGAAATGTGGAAGTTTTTTAAAGGTTGCAGGTTTTATCAGGAGTTCTTGGCCGTCTTGTTGGTTGAATGTACACCCCTGAAAATACTTTTAAAAATCGTTTCCGTCTTCCAGTCAGCAAAGTTGAAATTTAGACACTTCTAAGAAATCAGATTGGAAGTTTTTAAGTGTGGAAATTCCTGCTTTCATATGTCAGTAGTCATTGCAGAGTCCCAGAGCAGGAATTCCTGGTTTGTGCTCTGCTGGCCTAGAACAAATGAGAGGTGCAGAAAGAACTTTTTTGGGAATCAGCTCATATTTGAAGGAGGTGTGTCCAGCATGCTCCTCAATCTGCCTGGGGTTTGCTCAGCCAGCCTCTGTCAGCTGTGTTTGGAAAGCACAGCTCAGAGCAGGCTGTAGCTGTGTTATTTTCTGGGTCCAAACACACTTTCTCCATGTATGGGGTTTTCTGAACACAGAAAATGCCTCCCGAGTGCCAGCCTCGAGGAGTCTGTTGTTCAGGGAGGATATTTCCATCAGCACTCCAGTGACAGGTGAATAAATCGGCCCAGGTCTGGTGATTGTTCCTTTCAGTGCAGAACACGATCAGCTGTGGCCCTTGATTTCCAGAGATGTTGTGGAGAAAAGTCTCATTTGAAGCAGGGATTAGATAAGCATATAAATAATAAATATTTGAATGGTTACATGGTAGATTTACTGTTTCTAATGCAGATCTGAATCTTTGTGCTTCAGGGCATTGTCAGCCACTAACTGCTTGCAGTTAGGAAGGAACTCCCTGTGTGGGTATTTATTATGTAATTGCCTATTTATGAGGCTTCTTGCACTTATTCTGAAGCGTCTTGTTCTGTCTTTGTGGCCAAGGGGGGACTGGACTGTTGAGGTTCCCTCACTCGGGCCAGTTCCCACTCCCTGTGAGTCTCTGGGAGCCAATCTCGCTGGTGGTGGATGGTGCTGAGCCCTGGGAGTGTCCCAAAGCCGAACACAACCTGTTAAAATGCTTTTGGAACATTACTGGTGTGTTTTCTTTCGAGCAGTCCACCAAGGCAAGGCATTTAGGAGGTTTTCATGGTGCCCCTCTCTGATGTTCAGCGCCCTCCTTGACCCCTGTGTTCCTCACTTTACTTTTGGGTTTGAGTGTTTGCCTTGGTGGCTAATGGATGATTTCTCCTGTGAAATGCCATTTTTGTTGCTGGCAGTGTGGTTTTAAACCCACTTTCTGTGTAGAAGTAGCTGTTAATTCTTCCAGCTATTAGAGGATGACTGAGCCTGAAAAGATCAATGAAATGACAAAGCAGAGCACTCAGTGATCAGCTAATTACTCAGACTAGCCAGCTCTGAAAAGTAGGTTTTTCTTCATTTGGTTGCTGCTGGGTTTTTTTCCTTAATTCCAGCCTGTATTTTGTCTTGGAATGGGGAAGGTTCAGAGAGAGGAGCTAAGTGGAGGCTGACACTGACATCTCTAAGCATACACAGATTAAAGAGGTGCTGAATTTTTGCTTGGAACTAGAAATAACCAGGTATTATTCTACAAAGAGTTTCATGGCCACGGATCAAAATTCCTCCTCCCAAACACTGTTTGGTGTTGTAGAAAAAAATAATGCCAAACATTCAAGGCTTGGGTGAATTCGGGAATGGAGGTTTTGGGAAGTGTTTGTCCGTGTTTTAGTTGCACAATGTTTGCTTTTCCTTTATTTTTAATCTTCTGGAGTGTTCTTGCTGGGGGATGTTGTGAGCTAAGTGATTTTTAGGGTGTCCTCTATCTTAGGGAATGGCTTTAGAGCGTTTCAGCAGAGCCACGGGAGCTGAAACACTCAGTTTACTGAGCAATTAAATGATTATAGTAGTTCATTGAAGGAGCCAGGCTGTTGGTGAAGGTTCCCAAGCAGGGGGTGGGAGGTAACAGAGAAAAAGCAACAAGGAAATTGAGTATCCACCTACGCTACAATGAAAATTTCTCATTGGATTATTGTAGGAGAAGATCAAGGTTTGTTTTGTGGCCTGATCTGCTTTGCTTACTCCGTCTTTTCAAAATTTGGGAAACTTTTCATCCTTCTTTAGCCTCGTGGTAGACTGAGGCATCTCAGATGCTGGAAAACAGAGGGATGTATCCTAATTACAGCCCTGTGTGCTGCAGGGGAAGGGATGTTACCTTCATGTAAATGGTACCTGAGAGCACGTTTGGAAATGACCGAATAAACAGGGAGGTCAGGGATGGAGGCAGTGAGTCAGGCCCGGCTCCTCGGGGGCTCACGCTGTGTTCACACGTGCTGGTTGTGAGCATTAATATTCCTTAAACGCTCTGGTACACTGCAGCACCGACGGGAGCTTCCTGCTCCGCTTCCCAGCGCACAGACCGCGCGTTCAAACGCGGAGCTTTAGCGCCTGAAACCCTCGGAGCCTTGGGACGAGGGCGATTTTCAGCAGCGGGAGTAGCAAAGCTTCGGGGCTGGTGCTCGGATCGCACCCCGGAGCAGCGCCGGGGCCGGGCCGGGCTGGGCTGGGCGCGTTGGCCGTGAGGGATCCCCCAGCCAAGGCCCCTCATCCCTCCGTGCCTCCCTCATCCCTCCGTGCCTCCCTCATCCCTCCGTGCCTCCCTCATCCCCCCGTGCCTCCCTCATCCCTCCGTGCCTCCCTCATCCCCCCGTGCCTCCCTCATCCCCCCGTGCCTCCCTCCATCCCCTCCCGCGGCCGGGGAGGGCTCGGCTGCTCCCGGCTGCATTTGCGGAGCCCCGGCCGGGGCCGATCGCTGTATTTACAGAGCAGGGATTGCCCGGGGAGCCCGGCTGCGTTTGCGGAATCCCGGCTGGGATCGATGGCGTGGGGGAGCCCGGCTGTACTGGCGGATCCCCGGCCGGGGCTGATCGCTGTATTTGCGGATCCCGGCTGTATTTATCAGCGGATCCCGGCTGTATTTATCAGCGGATCCCCGCCGTGTTTAGGGCTGCCGGGTGTGTTTGTGCACGGAGCGGGGCTGGCGCGGGGAGCCCGCGGAGCCGTTCCGGAGGCAGGGCTGAGGGAGGCAGGGCTGAGGGAGGGAGGGAGGGTCACAGCACATGCTCAGTGCCGCCGGTCCGAGGGCGAAGTTTCTGCGTTCTGCGTGCGGGCTTAGGTCACAGCACAAGCTCAGTGCAGGCTCGGCGAGGTCTCCCAGCCCGCATGTGCCTCCATTTTGAGTTGGTAGAGTGGAAAAGGCAGAGTTTGAGCTGGTAATAGAGGGCTCAGCAATCCATCCCAACCCACAAGCGCCTGTCATAGTCATGGATGATCCATTCAGCCCCTGCAGGTAGGCTACATCACTCCGGCCTCCCCGAAACCATGGTGATTTTTGCTGTTGTTCGTGACTTCTGCAATGTTTATGAGATCATTTCATTGCTGTTGCATGTTCCTCAGAGCCCTGCCAGCACGGCAGCAGCTGCTCCCGGAGCAGGAGGGCACTGCCAGGGGCTCTGCCTGCCGAGGGGGGCACGGGGAGAAGCGCTGCAGCGGGGCGGGTTTGGGGGGTTTCTGGCATTCCAGCGGAGCTGTGTGCATGCAGGTCTGGGCAGCTGCAGAGCCTCCCTGCAGGCGCTGCAGGAGTGCGGCCAGGGAGCGTTTGGGCCTGTTTGGGTGATGCGAGAGGAGGGTCGTGCATCAGCAGCCATTGGTTGCTCCGAGGATGGGTGGTTCTCTCCCGGTGATGGAGGGCACCAGTCCCGCTGACACTTCCCCAGGTGTTGCGTTCGCCGTCAGTCGCTCGCAGATGAGGCCGGTGCATGTGAAGCGCAGCAGTGCTGCCTTGTGCAGGAGAGCAGCTCGGGGAGAGCCGTGCAGGCAGCACCACAGGCTGGCAAAGCACGGGGTCGGGCTGGTGGAATAAAGTGCAGGGCTTGGGGCTCCGAGGTCCCTGTGGGACAGCCAGCAGTGTCACTGCTAAATATAAATGGGTGTGAGAGGGCTCGGGCGTGTTGGTGGAGTAAACACGGTCGTGCAGCCTGTTCTCATTCACAGGGGTCTGTCCTTGTGCGGAGCGGGGCTGTCCTGCCGTGGTCCTGCAGAGCTGGCCTCTCACCCTGGGCTCTGGGGCTGGGGAGATGCTTCAGTCAGGGGAACTCGTCTGGGAGTTCCTGCAGCGTTTGGGTTGAAAGGGGACAGGACTGTTTGTGCTGCTCACAGTGACATCTCTGGAACTCCAGAGCAGGAGGTTGGCCCTTAGCCCTGCACACATTGTCACTCACCTGGCAGTGGCTGTGTCACTGGGGCTTGGAGACAGGAGGGACAGCGACTTCTCACATGGGCACAGAGCGACAGGACAAGGGGGAGCAGCTTCATTCTAACAGAGCACAGATTGAGGTGAGAAATTAGGAAGAAATCCTTTATTGTGAGGGTGCTGAGGCTCTGGCACAGGTTGCCCAGAGCAGCTGTGGCTGCCCCATCCCTGGCAGTGCCCAAGGCCAGGCTGGACGGGGCTTGGAGCACCCTGGGCTAGTAGAAGGTGTCCCTGCCCGTGGAAGGGAGTGGAACAAGATGGTCTTTAAGGTCCCTTTGAACCCAACCCAGCCTGTGATTGTCAGAAGCTGAGGAATGAGTGATGAATAAACCTGCAGAATTCTGCCCACGTCAGTGCCATGTCCATGTCTGTATCCTACCCCAAGTGTCATTCCCTTACCCATTTCCTTTTACACCTCTAGAGCATAAAAAATATCAAAACCACCTATTTCATGTGGATCACTGGTCACTTTTGCCATTGGCTGAAGCAAAGTCCTGCTAATGATGACAGAGCTCAGTTCCCTTGAACTTCAGTCTGGCTGCATCACCTCTTAGTTTAGAGAGGAGTCTCCATAGGCCTGAGCTTTGGACACATTCTTATTCCTAATAAAGGAGCTACTTGAATGTGTGCAGGAATCCGTCAGTGCTCTGCAGGAATACAGGGATATGGCAGCTTAGCTTGTGTCCTTAACATTGGTTTTAAATGTTCACTTCTAGACAGAAGAGAAGGGGTTGGGCAGCCAGTTCATAACCAAGCAGCTCCTCAGGTTTGTGTGTAGGTGCACAGGGCTGTACACTCGGGTTTGAAAAACAAAGCAACAACACAAATAGAAACCCAACCTCCCTGCTCCCCCCAGCCAGGGGAAACCCCTAAAAGCCACAGCCCTCCCCCAGAAAAACCAACCCAAGAAAAGCCTGGGTGGCAGGAGGATGAGGCTGGCAGGATGTGCTGTGCTCTGAACTGCCCCGTCCTCCTTGGTCAGCCTGGAGCTGTGCTCCTGCAGTTATTCCATTGCTAGAGGAGAGTTTTGTCCTGGCTGGGTGCCCAGCAGATTCTCCCAGTTCAGGCACTGCTGGTAGGTGGTCTGGTGAGTTAATGCCACTCCAAACAGCTGTTAGGAATTGCAGATCTATCATGGGAAGTGCTTGAATATTGTCCTTTGGATGAAGAACAGTCTCTTCCCTTTGTTCTGCCTTCATTTCAGCTTTTTTTCCAGGCATAAATCAGTAAGATTAGCTCTTTCCCCTTCCTTCCAATTCTTTAGGATGTAATTTGTTTTAATTAGAGCTTGTTTCCAGGTGTATGGTGGAACTAGGGATACCTTCCAGCTCCTGTCATGCTTCCCATTCTTCATGCTTATCACCTCTGACACGAGCTGTTGCTTCTCCCCGTGTTTGCTGTTCAGGGAAGCTGGAGATCCGTGTTGTCAAGCAAGTTCAGAGCCCCAGAGGCTGCTCATCGCCTCTGATCTGATGAAGCTTCATGGAAGAGTTCCCTGCTGTGCTGCTGCCCAGTTCCACTGTCCTGCACGGGAGCTGGGGCTGTGCTGCTGCCCAGTTCCACTGTCCTGCACAGGAGCTGGGGCTGTGCTGCTGCCCAGTTCCACTGTCCCGCACAGGAGCTGGGGCTGTGCTGCTGCCCAGTTCCACTGTCCCACACAGGAGCTGGGGCTGTGCTGCTGCCCAGTTCCACTGTCCTGCCCAGGAGCTGGGGCTGTGCTGCTGCCCAGTTCCACTGTCCTGCACGGGAGCTGGGGCTGTGCTGCTGCCCAGTTCCACTGTCCTGCACAGGAGCTGGGGCTGTGCTGCTGCCCAGTTCCACTGTCCTGCACGGGAGCTGGGGCTGTGTTGAAGGAATGGTGCTGCTGCTGAGGTGTTCAGTCTGGTTTAACAGTGAATGTTTGCTCTGGGAGGTGCAAAGGCACTGCCTGGACATTTGAGGAACTGTACGGGACAAACCCTTAAACAGCAGCATTCCCTGCTGGATTCACTGACACGTTCACTCACCAGTGTGAATGCTGCTTGTAAACATCACTCTGGTTCTACTCAAATCACACCTAACCAGGTAAAAACCTTTGCATTATGCAGTGGTTCCCAGTAATTCATTTTTTTTTGAACTTATGATCAAAATGCTGGTGTGTTCCTTACCTGGAGGTAAACAAGTGTTAGAGAGGTGCTCCATGGCACCTGCCAGCAAAATGTTCCTGGCACAGCTAATTCCTGTGTGGAGAGAACACTTCCTTCCTTTGCAGTAACTTGGCTGAATTATTGTCACCTCCATCCCACCTTTTGGGTAGGGGACAACACTGAGGACTCTCTATAGGTTTTTTTTTCCTTTCTCTATAAACATGATGAAAAAATAACATTATTTTGAAAAAGCTTTTCCTGTCTGGCTCGAGCTTGTGCAAGTACTTCCTTCTGCAGACAGCAGCAGGGTGCAGAGCAGCCTCCACGTCCTTCCTGTGGTGCCCCTGCAGTCAGGAGCAGGCTGGAGCTTGCTCTGGAGGTGCAGGAGTTGGTACATGTTTATTCATTCCTGCTTTGGAGCGAGCAAGCACTGAGAACCTTCCCTTATAAGTTCATTTGCCTGAAATACAGGTTGGATTTTTCACCCAGAACACAAAATTACTTCTGCTTTTTTTTAAAAAAATTATAACACACTGTTAAAACAGGTTTTAAATGAAGGTTAAAGTTACAAGGGGGAAGAATATTTTCTGAGCATGAGCATACTATTTCTATAAAATGAATTTTAAAATTTTGCTTGAAGAGTGAAGGTTTAAGACACAGGTGAAATCAGGGAACTTGTTCCTCTGAGGTATTTAACTCAGGTTTGTGGTAGTTGTGGGATTTTTTGGTTAAAGGTTGAGTAGCCTGAACGTGTTTGTCCCTTTTACATTTTGAAGTGTGCAGTGTATGAACATGACGTGCATCAGATAACTTTGGGTTAAAATTAAGGATCCACTTGGCTCAGTATCCTGCCTCCCAACAGTGACCATAAACAGATCCTCTTGGCTGCAGTGCCAGTCGCTTTCAGGCCCTGATAAACTGGTTTTTAATCTGCTGAAGTTGGAGTGGAGTAGTTTTGTTCTCTCCCATTTTGTCCCTCTAGAAATGGAACAAAATGATCCTTGCCAGATGTTTTTAGAACTGCCTCTGAAGAGCGGGGGTCTTTCATCTTGGGTATTGGACTATTTGAATTAAAGGATTTTTATAAAAAACCCTTTTCTTGGGACTTTCTTGGGAGTTTCTGTTAATTTTACAGAAATCACAAGTATCTAGGAATTGCTTTACTGTGTGACACTCTCAGTGGATGTAGCCGATTATCTGGCCATTAATAATGACTGGTTAATCTCTAAAGTGTATGATTGCAGTTTATAATCTCTTCTGTAATGCACATGTCTAACATGGGCTTGGTTTTATTTAGTAAAGCCACTGATGTTGATACCAGGCTTCATAAATAAC
>VZTA01007561.1:0-22336 GCA_013398855.1 Mohoua ochrocephala
TATATATTATATATATTATATATTTCTGTGAAAAAATTAATGAAAGGGAGATTTTTTTTTAAAGAAATCTGCCTTTGGCTTTCGGATCTGGGTGTGGTGAGGGAGCATCAGATGCTGTTTGATCTGATGAAGGTAAATTTAGGCACCGCTAGCTGGAGAGCACCTCATCGTGTTCTCCAGATTCCTGCGCTGAAAGGGAATGACAGGGCTGGGAACCACAACACCTCTTCCCCCACACGTGGTGCACACTTGGCTTTCTGGATTTGGAAGGATGCGATGCTGCAGTTGCCTTTTCTATAAGGAGCCGGATGGCGCTGTGTGAGCAGAGAGCCTGCAGAGCAGGGCAGCACGTACCTCAGGAGTGGCTTCAGTCCGTGTGCCACAGCTCCCTGGGCATCCTCTGGGACTGGCATCACGCAGAGGAGCTGATGGAGCCCACCCGAGCTTTTATAAACCAGAGAAATAAATGTTTGTGTGGTTTCATGCAGAGCAAGCGTGTCTGTGACACTTGGGCATTGACTGTTGGGGTTTTATCCCCCCCTTCATTCTTTCCTGCTCTTCCTTTGCTGCTGCAGGCACTGGAGGAAATGAAAACAATCTCCATCCAAGCTGGAATGCAAACTGCAAGCATGAAACTTGTGCTGAGTTTTCCCTGTGCCTTTTCCTTTACAGCTTCACAAGCTCCTGTAGCTGATGCTGGAGGTCTGGGAAAGCAGGGAGGTGAAATGCAGGGATCGGCATGCAGGAGGAGAGCTTCACCTGCAGATAGTATTCACAGGGAAACATGGAGCAGCCCACTGTTTTAAGCAGGCAGCTGCAGTGAGAGATCTTTGCTGCCAAAACATATGTCAGCAAAGGTAAGGAGTAAAACACAGAAATATGAAGGTTGGGAAATCCAGATTTTGCTTACACCATCAGAAGGATCCTCTTCTTCTTGAGCTGAAAACTCTGACCCAGGTTGCTGTAACAAAGCGCTCCTTACTGTGGAGGCACCCTCGTACTGTGAGCACGTTCTGTCCTTCAGGAGAAGGGGTCACAGTCCCCATTTCTTGGGCTGTCACCATGGATGGCTCCCCACTCATGCCAGGAACCTGCTGCTGCTGCTGTGTCAGGGTACCAGCCAGCCCCACGAGCACAGAACTGCAGCCCTCAAAGCCATCCCTGCCTCCCAGAACAATCCTGTTTAACCCTTCCCTGTATTGTTGCTTGCCTGGAGGAGATGAGCAGAATAATAAAGTTTGGATACTGTTAAATACTGTACAAGAAGGTCTGAGCATTGGTTTCTGCTCATCCAGGACATGGGGAGGGGGGGGATCCTAGAAGATCTCATCACCTCACAGTTCAGGAAAATAAACTGAATTTTTCCTGAACATGAGGAGATGGAGGAGTTATATATTTACAGAAATATACATATATTTATTTATATTTTTAAATGTCTATGTGTATAGATGCAACTACTCTATGCTTCTGCCAGAATCATATACTGGTTTGGTTTAGAGGGGGTCTGGGCTGGGTGGGCCAGGCAGAGGGCTCGGTGTCCCACTAGGTTTTGGGGGTTTTCTGGGAAATGTGAGAGGAGTAAACAGCAGCTGTGTCTCCCCAGGGAACCCCTTCCTGAGCCAGCAAGGCACTGAAGGGGTCTGGAATGGGGCAGCGCTGTCAGGGATGGCAGAGCCCAGTGGTAGGGTTGGGGGTCCCCATCCCATCCCCGGTGCTGCCCAGTCTCCCTGCACTGGAGCTGACTCTGCTCCTGGACCCCCGACCTGCCCACCCGCACCCAAGACCTCCCCTAGGGATCCCCCTGCCCCACCCACGGGGGGTCAGCACTTCTGGGGGTCTCTGGCATCACAAAGTGAGGGCAGCGAGGGGGAAGCTCGACCTCAGCCTTCACAGAGACGGGCACCTGGTTTATTCATGTATTTATTTATTTAGGTAGGAAAAGCACCTTATTCCCGTTCCTTGCTAGCCCCAGGGCACCACCGGTGCCACCCACTCCCACCGCCGACTTCCCCGCGTTGTTCCCCACCTCCCAGGCAAGACCCAGCCCGTGCAAGCCTTGTCCTCGTGCTGGGGGCTGGGGGAGAAGATGCCTTTCCAGGTGTGGGGGAAACTCAAACAAGGACAAAAAGAGGAAGCCGAAGATGTTTTGGCGCACCCAGACCCGCTGGTCTCACGTGTGTAGATGCCGCGCTGGCACTGCGGGGCTGCAGGATTTCAACTCCCCACGCCCCCTTGGGTTTTTTTCCTTTAAACTTTTCCTCCTTGGCACACGGTGCCGGGGGGAAGCGGCTGGGAGAGGCGGAGCGGAGTGCGGCAGTGCCGGTGCGGGTGAGTGGCGCTCCCCGTACGGCAGCGGAGTCCCCGCTGCCCGGGCAGCCCGTGCCGGCCCCGCTGGCCCCAGCCGCCCGTTCTGCCCAACACCCACCGCTTCAATGACATTTATTAGGAAACCATCGGGCACACGGGCGGTACCGCGGAGGAGGAGCGGTGGCGATGCTGTCCCTGCCTCCGGGGCTCGGTACCCTCCATGATGCTTCTCTGGCAGGCTCTTCCCAAACACCGGGCACGTTCCAGGGGAGACCCCCCCCGTCCCTCCCCTGCGCCGCCCGCGCCGGCCCTACACGATGCCCTCGCTGCGTTTGCTCCTCCACACCACGAGGGCTGTCATCAGCAGGGTGACAAGGACGGGCAGCACGATGAAGGGACACAGGACGCCGTTCGGGGGGTCGTGCAGCGCCCGGCCCGACGGGGAGCAGTTCCTGAAGTACTGTTTGTGCACGGCCACGAAGAACTCGTCCACCAGCCGGTTGGGCCAGTAGCAGTCGAGCCTCTCGGCGATCAGCGCCGTGCAGTTCGTCAGCTCCCCGTAGGTGCTGCAACACACACAGGGACACCGGCTGGCACCAGCGCCCGGACACGGCCACGCCACCTTCCCCCCATGCAATATAAAATACTGTACACATTCTAGACAGTGCATATAAAATACAAAATATATACTACATAATTTATATCTGTAAGGACAATATAATATATCCCTCCCTGTACAATTTATTCAATATACTTTCTATTACAGAGGTGTGTACTTGAGACTGTACTACAGTTGTTATGAGTTCTTGAATTTTTTAGCTTTTTTTTTTTTGAGTTTACAGCTAGATATACCTAGCCCTATAAAAATATATAGTGGGTCTTTGAAAAGCTATATATAACCTGTAAAAATACATGGGGTTTTGAGTTTATAGCTACAGAGGTATAAAGATACAGGGCATTTTAAATTCCCACCAGGTTTTGCCACTTTGATGGCAACTTTTAAGTGCTCACCCACAGCCAAAAGCAGTTTTCATTTATGGAACGACATAGTGCTGTTCGTGGTGGTGGTTTCATTTACAGACGGAAATGAAAACAAAAATAATATTTACAGGAATAACAAGAAGCACGTTTGGGGGGTGGGGGGGGAGTTTGGTTTGTGTAAATTTTTGCAGGATTTCCTGGCTGAACTGGTGCTATTAGAAAATACAGGTTGGGACCCACATTTCAAGCAAAGACCTTCAGGAAACCCATCCCAAGCCAGCCTTTGGGACACCATCCTCCAGCTTGTGTGAGTTCAGCCCAAAAGGGGACAGGAATAAGTACATTGAATCTGCTTAAACTTCTCCTTTAAATTGCTTAAAACTGGGGAGGTTGCACAGGAACCAGCTGTGCAGGCCCACAGCCCATCCCACCCCTCTATGACCAGCAAGTCCATTTTTCCTTTTTTGTTTTAAATACCTGGAAAACCAGGAGCAGCCCTGAGCTAGGGACACTGTCCCTGTGCCAGGCCATGCAGCCACCCTCTGGAATGACAGGTATGACTGGGACAGGTAAACCCTCCCTGCTTTAAAACTGGCTATGCATGAAAAAATACGTAGATACAACTTCCCCCCCCGCCCCCCATCCCAATTAGTCATGTCTAATTTTAGAGGAACAAAGCAAAGCAAACCCCAGCTCTCCAATTAAAAACCTGCCTGGGGGGAAGAAATATTTTAGAAGCAGCTTCCCAGCCACTCTCCACAGCCCCTGTGCAGCTCCTCAGCTGGGGTTTGGGCTTTTGGGGCAGGCTGTGCCCACATGGCCAGAGATTTAATTAACGGGGCCTGCAGCTGCTAAAAGCAGCTTCTGCTCAGCATCCCAATGTGCAAAATTACCATTTCCCGTTCATCAGCATCCTTAGGAGATCTCGGGAGCTGCAGCCTCTTCAGGAACCAGAAGGAAAGTGTTAACAGGCGAATAAAAGCTATTTTTAAAGCTGAAGGGCCATAGAGCAGCTGGCTTAGCCCTTCCCTGGCTCCAACTGCGCTTCCATGGGGATAAATCACTGCTCCCAACACTTATGTGAGGACATGCAAGGAACCAAAGCCCAACGGTGCCAGCAAATGAAAGGATAAACCCAGTGTCCTTTGCAGGGAGGCAGCAGCCGTGTTCCAGCACTCAGCCGGCTCCGGACGTGGGGATGGACCCGAGGAGAGGAGCTGGGCAGCCACAGCCCCATGAGCAGCGTGGGGGGACAAGGAGGTGGCCATGGGGCTATGACTGGAGGGAGGTCCCTCCATCCTGATGGGGTGGCCTAACACACCCTAAGTCTCTTGTCCCTTTTATTTTTGCTGTCCTCATTAAAGCCCCCCCTGTTCCAGATGGCATCCTCAGCAGGAGCAGGGCGACATCACGGGCACTACCACCCTCCCCCCCAGCACGCCCCAGAGCCCAGTAGGGAGTGAGCGGGAGGGTCCCAGAGGGAAAAGAAACTGTTTTCAGGAACAGCTCCAGGTGCAGAAGTGACACCGAGGGCTGCTGAGCTCTCGGCTTGAGAGAGAGCAAGGCTGGGTGCTCTCCAAGGGCCGGTTTCTGCCCGTTGCTCACACAGAGCATACTCGACCATCACACTTTTTATGAGGGGCCAACTAAAAGCAAAGCTGAGCTCTCAGCTACGGCCAAATGCTTTCATTTCTTCCACTTTATCTCACAGACCCTTGGTCACCCACCAGGTGCAGGCTGTGGGGTCCTGAGCTGCCCCGTATCCCAAAGAGCCCTGGGAGACTCCATCATCTGCTGTCCATCACAAACACACCCAGACCCAAGGCATTGGGCACCTTCTCCTGACACACTCACTGCCAGCTGCTGCGGCGGGACACCAACGCTATCCATTGGCTGGGAAGGGATAACCCGACCCATCGGATCCCGGCTGCTCACAATGCCCTGTCAGACAGGATCAGGATCCCTCTGGAGATCAGCAGTGTTGACGCCTGGGGCCGAGCGTGCTCTTCCCTGCCACAGCCGTGGTGAACATTCATCCCTCTGCGTCTCCAAAACGGCATCTGGTTCTCTCTCTCCTCACGAGCAGAGCCACATCATTGTGTTAGCACCACGCCAGCCTGGTCCCCCTGGGAATTCAGCCTGGGCTGGTGGTGAAATACCTCAGCGAGGGGGGGCTGTTTTCCTGCTCAGCTCTGCCCTCTCCTTGCCACCCCACAGCCCAGCTCAGGAGAGCGATGTTCCCCCCACGCACCCCACCACGTTCAGCAGGGGAAAGCTGAGCCGAGCCCCGGAGGCTGCAAGGATGATCCTCAGTCACAGAGTTAAAACTCTTCAGGGAGAAGGCTGGAGCAGGATGCTCTGCCTAAGTGGGGGTGAACCAGCTTGAACTTTACCCTCCTACTTGTGAAAGTTCTCAGGCGTGGATGGAGAAGGGGGGTCAGGATTTGCCCACGTGGGTGAGTAACATCAATCTCTACTCAATAATTCCTTTGCTCATTTTAACAGCTTTGCTTCAGTAGTGTTTCAACAAATAGGGCACTATATGTAACTACCTATGCTATGTAGTAAATAATTGGATCCAGCCACACCCAGACCCCGCCCCAAGAGATTTAGGAAGCAAGGGGGTCCTTTGTGCATCTCCTGACTCAACAGGAGGGCTTCCCTAATCAACTTTATCCCTCCTGCAGCAAACACAGAATCAGACTTTTGGCTTTCAGACAAGCCCACAGCTCATTTGCAAGCCTCCATCTCCCAAACACCATCTCCTCCACAAAAATATTAGGCAGCTGCTCTAGGATAGCACTGGGAAGAGGGCAGGTTTTCCCAAACAATCCCCCTGCTGCCAGGAGACAGACACCTGGCCCTGGAAAGCTCGGCTGTGCCTTGCAATATTTTTTCCCTACCCAATGTGAACTGCAATTAGGACTGTTTTCCCTGTCACCATGGAAATGGTTTGGGTTTAAAGGATGCTGTGGATGGACTGCGTGAGGATGAAGGGCTGCAGGCAGGATGGGGATGGGGCTCGGCCACTGGTGGGAAGCAGTCAAAGAATGATTTAGGATTTGATGGGATCTGAATGCTTACACTGCTATAAATCCTAAGGAATTCCTCGGGGTTTTTTTTACCGCTGCAACCAAGACTGGAATTGGCTCTGGCATTTATTCCTTGACAGCACTGGGATGTGGATGGTGCTGCACTAGGATTGGGGTTCACAGGATTGACAGCTCTCTCTCACCACGAGTATCCCGGTATTTCCTATCCTCCCTGAATTCCTCGCTTCAGAAGGGAAAAAAGAAAACACAAGTCTTCGCTTTTGCGTTCTAAAATTAAAAGAAAACACTGATTTCCTCCTCTGCGAGGCTGCAGGGTGAGCCTGGAGCCAGGCTAAAGGGGTATCCAGAAGGGACCTGGCAAAAACTGAAGATAAATAAGTAGATAATGAGATAATAAGAGAATGGATCAATCTGATTTCTGTAAATAATGGATAAATAACCTGAAGACAGAGTGTGAGTGTGCTGACAGCTGGGAGAGCAGCTCCATCCCTGGCTGCAGCTGTCAAAGCAGCACGATCGCCCTGGTGAGCTCCTTCCTGCAGGACACCCGCGGCCGGGGGAAAGCATTCCATGGAGATTTTCGGGAATGCCACAGAGGGTGGATATATTTGGGATGAAGATGCCTGGCTGGGCTGGAGTGACACTCGCAGCTGTGGCAGCGCTCGGCACCGTGAGCATCCATCCCCCTGTGCACGGACCCTCCTGCAAACCCATTCCCTGGCCACGGCCCTCCAGCCAAAACCCAGCCAGGAAAAATATCCACAAGTCATCGGCGCCTGCTGACGCATTCGTGGGTGGGCAGTGGCAGCCCGACCCCTCCACATCCCTGAAATAGCTGCCCTGAGGGAGACCACAGCTAATCCCCCTGGCTCAGTCACCACGCCGATGAAGCTGGAGCTGGAATCAAAATAGCCAAGCTGATCTTTGGGATAATTCATCAGGCACAGCTGAGCTCCTGGCCAAAGCAGCTCGGCCACCACCATGGCGTGGAGGAGCCCTCAACACCAAAGAGCCCAGGATGCAGCTCCAGCCTGGCTTTTAAATCCCAGGGCAGCCAAAGTGTGCAACAGCTCACACAAGCTCCCCTGGTCCATGATAAAAACCTGCCTATCGAAATCCACCAACCTTCCCCAAAAAAGCAACACTAAGAAGGCCAGCAGAGCTCAAGGCTGTTGGACAAACCTTCCCAGAGAGTTGGTGCTTGTCCGCATGGCCCAACCCCACCTCACTGAACGCTCCTGCTCCAGAGAGACCCCTCGGTTACAGCAGAACACAGCAGGAGCAGCGGTGCAAGAGCTCAGCTAATGCCTCCGAGGGCGAGATGGGAGCAGCATCTGCTGCCTGTAAATAGGACAAATGGCCCACGATTACAAACTCTGCTGAGACAATTCATTTATCCAGATGTTCCCATCGTGCATCCTCAATTGAGCAGGAAATGATGGAGCTTAGGGGCATTTCCCTGCTAAATGCTGCATCCAGGAAATCAGAGCTCCAAACGTGATGCTGCTGGTGGTACAGAGGCAAAGCCTCCCAACATTTCTCCTGGTTTCAGACAGGTTTCAAGCATCAAAATGCCTTGGTTTGGGGCAAGATCTGGAGAGAACAGGCTCCAGGCAGGTGCTTTATTTCGATTTCTTTGTCTCACAGCTGGTGGAAGACAAATCCTTCCCCTAAAGCCAGAGGGGTGACCAGCCAGCTATGCCACTCCCTGCCCACTCTGCTGGGACATCTTCCCTTTCCCCAAAAAGGGGATGGCGATTCCCACACACATCCAGGGAGCAACGTGATGAGTGAGTCCACCCAAATCCTTGCAGCTGATTTACTGCAGTAACTGAGCTATTTCTACCCAATTTTTCCAGTGTCCTGAAGGCACGAGAGGATCAGAGGAACGTCATCTCTCAAATAACCCTGAGCCATGTGTTTGCACGGAGCAAATGGACTCAGGCAATCAAATTAAACCCTGCAAGCTTATCAACATTTCCTCCAAGTGCCTCAAGGGTAACGAGTTTAGCTGAAGCTATTTAGGACACAAACAGGACATGTGAGATAAAGAACAAGATGGTGAGGGCTGGAGCAACATCAGCAGCCCTGGGCATTTCTGAGCACCAGCAGAGGCTTCTCAGAACCAGAAACCTCCCACGGTCTTTCCGCTCTCTTCTCTTCCCCTCCATTTTGTCATGGATCGAGGGGAAGGAAAACCCACTGTGTGTGTGTTCAGAATCACAGAACAGAATCATTGAATCATTAAGGTTGGAAAAGACCTCTAAGATCTTGGAGTCCAAATATAGATACAGATATGTGTGTAGCTTTTAAATTGGCGCAGGAGAAAGGGCCGCGAAGCAGGAAATCACCAAAATCTCACAAAACCTCTTAATTTTTGTGCAAAACAGCTCATGGCACACAGCACCATCTGCTCCCTGTTTCCAGCTGACCCCCATCCCCACTGGTGTCACATGAGCTCATTTTTGTTCTGCTGCTTCATTTTCCCAGGGAAAGGCCATGGCACAACACGCAAAGTCAGCCGAAGGGGGGAAAAGGGGAGTTATTTTCTCAAGCTCTCACGCCAACACACAGCCACCCCTGACCAGTCTTTCAACTTCAATCAAAACCATCTCAGCAGATTTACACTGTGGTGGTACCAAAGGATTCAGCTCTGCTGATTATATATAGCAAAGAGCTAATCCAAAGAAAGCACTGTTTGCAATAAAAATAAAACCAAACCCAAAGGAAATTCCCCCGAAAATCCAACAAACCCCCGCAGAGCAGCACATCCCCCATATGCCACACCCCCGGTCTCCCCGGTGGGGCTGCACTGAGCAGGGTTCCCTTATCACCCTCCTCATCCCACAGAGATGCTCCCAAGCATTCCACCAGGGCAGCAAGGCTGCACCTCCGCTGCTCCCAAGTCATAAATCACGGCTGACTCCCTGACACTGATTACAAACAGGAGGCTTAGCAGGCGGCTGCCGTGCCATGCCATTCCAGCCTCTCCCTCTAGTTGCTTGGAAAAATCAACACACAACTTCTGCAGGCAGGGGCTGAGCCAGCAGCTCCGGTGGGACAGCCTGGGTTTCTCTCACAGCCAGGGTTTGAGGGCATCTCGGTGGGTTACGGGGTTTTCACGCTGAGTTTGGGTGCTTTGAACTGTCTGGAGAACCAGAGTGCTGAGAAAAAATGCAAAATCTCATGGAACACGTGTCCATCAAGCTGTGAGGCAGCAGAAGCCCCCGTGAAGGGGATCCCAAACTGCCTCTTCATTAACCCAGCAACTCCCAGCACACAGCAGAGCCATGGTCTTCTCCTGCTGGGGCTCCACTGCTGTGTGGTGGGGCATGAGCACCACCCTGACTTCCAAACCCTGCTTAGGCTGGGCTCCTTGAAAACCCCTTTAATCACAGAGGGGCTGAGGCTGGAGATGACCTCTGGAGATCCACCTCACCTTGTCCAAACGCCCCTGCTCAAGCAGGACCACCGACAGCCGGTTGCTCATGACCACGTTCAGCTGGTTTTTTAGTATCTCCAAGGATGGAGATTCCACATCCTCCCTGGGAGATCTGTGCCACTGTTTGGCCACCCTCACACTGAAAATGCATTTCCTGGTGTCCAGAGGGGGACCTCCCGTGCCTCAGTTTGTGCCCGTGCTTTCCCACAAGGACACTTTCCTGGCTCATGTTCAACCTGGTGCCCACCAGAACCCCCAGGTCCTTTTCTGGTTTCTCTCCAGGCAGCCCCAGCACGTCCTGGTGCATGGGGCTGCTCCTCCTCAGGTGCAGGACTTTGCCCTTCCCCTTGCTGAGCTTCAGGAGGTTCCCAGCTTGTTGAGGTCCCTGTGGACAGCAGCACAACCCTCTGGTGTGTCCCCCACCTCTCTGGGTTTGGTGTCATCGGAGGTGCTGGGGTTACACCCAGTCCCACCACCCACCCCACTAATGCAGAGGTTAAGCAGGACAGTGCTGACCCCCGGGATACACCCCTACGTGCTCCAACCAGTGTTTGGCCAATGACCAGCACCCCCCACACAGGCCTGGCTGTTCTGACAGTTCCCAACCCACCTCAGCCAGCACACACAGGAGACAGTGCCAAAAACCTCACCAGGGTCTGGGCAGACAACGTCCACTGCTCTCCCCTCCAAGCCCACCTCATGCCCCTCTCCAGCCTGGAGAAGCCCCTTAGGGACCCAGCAGGGACAGAGCCAGGGCAGCAGCAGCAGCAGAGCAGAGTGAAATCAGGGTGTTTCTCCCCGTGAAATAAATCCCAGCACTGACACCCTTACACCCCGAAACCACAGATGGGAGCGGGACGAGAGGGAGGAGCAGAGGGACCTCACTTACCCCACGGTCTCGTCCCAGTCGCACCAGAGGCGCTGGCCGATGCCCTCCATGCTGAGCTGGAACTGCTTGAGGCAGTAGTGCCGGATCATCCAGCCGTAGTCGGCCTCCTGGCACGCCGTGGCCGCGATGAAGTGCTGGGCTGCAAGACAGGCCAGGGCCACGCGGGGTCAGGCTCTGCTGGGGGCCAGAGCCCCACCACAGCCCCTTGTCCCCACACAGGCCCCCAGCTTCACACACAGAGGCACCTCCCGAAGCACAGCTGACACCAGAGCAAGCCCAGCTCTTCAAAGCCTCCTTCTCCCAGGTTTATTTCCCCCCTCACACCCCTGGGACCCTGCACCCTCCCAAGTGCCTGGCGCTGATAAATCAGTTATTCAAGGCATGCCAAAGTAACTCATAAATTAGTAAGGATGTGGGTTTATTCTCTGCTGATCGCCTGAAATGCCTTTGGATTTCAAATGTCCAGGTTTTGGGCTTAAAAAACAAGTAAGGGTGTGGGGAAAGTTGAGGAATAACCTCAAGAGATCCCTGCTGCTGACCCCTGAAAAATGACCTGCCACACTTGGGAACAAATATCCACCTCTGATGGAGAGCAGGAACAGACACAGGGAAATCCATCAAATCCACCTCTGGCTGTACAGTGCTAACTGAATTCCCTTCTGGGAACGTGTCCCTGCAACTGCTTCAAAAATAATGAAGAAAAAGGTGCTGCTTTCAGGCTCAGGCACAATTGGTGCAATGTTGCTGGTGAGGGGAAAGGGAAAAGGACAGTGATGCTACAAAGGAAGGGAAGAAAAAAAAAACCACAACTCTTTGGGGGAATGATTAAGTGAGCGTGGCTATAAATAATAGCTTTCCCTTGGTCCCAAAGTGCCAGCTAGTGCCTTGGCAGCTCCTGGAGTGCATTGCAGGCAGGCACCACATACCAGATCTATTTTTTGCTACGTGTGAATAACTCCGTGCTTTATTTTTATCTGATTTTTTTAACACAACAGAAATGAGCTGCTTATTCAGCGTCCAAGGGACCTCGCCATGGGACACCATCCCTCTGCAGCCTCCAAAATCCTCGGAGCACTTAGGTACCAGCATCCCATGGCAACGAGTGGGAAGTCAGGACCTGTTGGGAATTTGGGTGGGAAGGGCACCCAGAGCCTTGGCTGATGTTCCTGGATGGGTGCAGGGCTCCCAGGCTTCCTCGGACAGCAGCAGCCACTTTGGCCTGACTTGAGGTAAGACCATGGGAGTTACTGAGCCAAGAGAAGTTAAAGAGCATTAAACCCTCGCTGTTGCAATAATAAAATTGAGTTTATCAAAATCCGAAGCTCTCCCCAGTTGATACCAGCCAGGGGCATGACCTCAGCCAGAGACAAGCCCTGCTCCCAAATGGGAGCGTTTGAGATGCTGAAGCAAAGCACCAAGAGAAGAAAAAGGAGGAGGAGAAGGAAAGCTGCGATAATTTTACGTGAGGCCTGGACTGCAAATCTCAGTCTCAGCAGGCTCATGGATGATTGATGGCCAGGAGGCTTTTCTCCCCTTCCCATCCCTTCCAATCTGGATGAGTCGAGTGAAGGAGTGACACGGCTGAGCGAGCAGCGGCGTCCAAGGGAGGCTCAGGAGCCACGCCGGGGGTCACCCCTCGGTGACGTCCGTGCACTGGACTGTGAAGGACGAGCGCCCCGTAAATATCAGAGCCATCGCTTGTCTGGACAAGCAGCTTGCAGAGAAAATGCTGCTGGGGAATGTGTCAGGTGCGGAGCAGGAGAGCACAGCAAAAGGACAAGGGAGGGCAGGGGGGGAGAACGGATTAAAAAGCAGACGGATGAGCAGCCGAGGGGATTGAGGAGCACAGGAGGAAACAGAGCCAGGAAGAAATGAGTGAGACACGCAAAGCACAGAGAAAAATTGAGGAAGACAAAGCCACTTGAGGAAATTCAGCAGTGATGCAGCACGAGGAGAGAGAGAGAAGCAGAAGTTAACCAAGCATGGCCAGGCTGCATTTTGCCTGGCTTTGCTCCTCCCCACTCGCATTTAGGATGAGCCTAGGGACAAGCTGTACCACAACTATCCTTAGGGATGCCCAAATGTTTCCTGATGACCAGACAGCTGCTTATGCAGAATGAACCTGGATGAAAACACCTTAACCCTGAGTGGAGAGAGGAGAAACACTGAATAAACCATGGGGAGGAAGCAACTGAGAACCACAAACTGGCTGCAAGTGGCCGCAAGCCACGGATAGCTGGTAACCAGCATGAAAACTGGCCCTACTATTAAAATAAAAAACCAACCCAAACCAAGTGAAAACCAAACCCTGGGGAGCTTTAAGCACTTGCCAATCCCAGCAGCTCAGAAGATGCAGCTCTGGAGGCCCTTCAGAGGCAGGTGAGCACCTTGCTGTCCCCCCTGGCAGCTCCTCCGTGCTCCCCGGGAGCTCTGCCTGCCCCACCAGGACCTGCTCCTGGGAGACGCCTCTCCCACACCCCCACGTGGGCTCTGCAAATCCCTTTGCCCCGGGGACTGGGGAAACCAGAGCCATCAGCCATCAGTGACCTTTTCCAAGGACATTTGATTTTGGACATGGTGAAGGGCTCTTTTGTTTCACACCTGAGAGAAGCGAGGCCCAACAGGGCCCACTGTCTCAGTGCTGCAAGGATGGAGCTGGGCACAGCGAGGCAAAAAAGCTCTTTTGTTTTCAGCCGACCGGGAGAACTGACTTCAGCTGGAATTGCACATTTTAAGGGCAAAGTGAGAAGCTCCTGCCACGTTTCCACACGGTCCCCACCTCACCCCACAGATCCCTGCTGCTTCACAGATTTTCCCCCAACCCCATGTCAGACTGGGACAGGCTCAGGGTTTGTAACAACAGCGGGAAAAAAAGCAGGGAGGGATTTTTGTATCTCCTGGCTCTCATTCCAGAAGGTTTTCCTTCTGCCCTCAGCCCTGCTGATGGAGATGGTGTAAGTCAGCTGCAGTGAGCTGTAAATAACTGAGCTCCAGAGCAGTCACGGCTCTGCACTCAGCAGCATCCATCTGTGAAGGCTGCAAGGAGCTGCTGAATAAATGAGCTCCAAAACTCAACTGTACCAAGGCCGAGCTGCCTCCAAAGAGCTCCCCTCCCGTGGGCCCCCGTCGCTCCCATTCCCTCAGGAAAAATGGCATTGAGAGCTGCAGGAATGCAGCGGTCCTCTGGGAACACCCCACTGGAGCCACACCGTAGCTCCAAAGCCTTGCTTGGTCTTTAGGTGCCACACAGCCATGGAGAATCATAGAATCCTGGAATGGATTGGGTTAGAAAGGACCTTCGAGTTTATCCAGTTCCAGCCCTGCCATGGGCAGGGACACCTTCCACTATCCCAGGTTGCTCCAAGCCCCAATGTCCAGCCTGGCCTTGGACACTTCCAGGGATGGGGCAGCCACAGCTTCTCTGGGCAACCTGTGCCAGGGCCTCCCCACCCTCACAGGGAAGAATTCCTTCCCAATATCCCATCTATCCCTGCCCTCTGGCAGTGGGAAGCCATTCCCCCTTCTCCTATCACGAGAATTGTTGATGAACAACCTTCCCTGCTGAGAGAATCCCTGATTGCCTATTAAAAGATGCAATTTTAAGGATCCTTCGCAAAGGAAACACCTGGAGAGCGGTGGTGAGGAGGTGATTGGAGGGATGGCTTTTGCAGGCATCCCAGATCCTCATGATTGCCCTGGGATTGAGGTCCTGGAGAGTCCCAGCAAGCATCCACCAGGACTTAATCTACTGAGGGTTAGCTGCAAAAAGCCCGTCACACATTTATTTCAGCAGAAAAACAGCGCTAGTCCTGAATTGTTACAAAAATTTCGGGAAGACAGCTGGACTTTCCTACACTGCACTTCCCGGAGCTGGAGCCTGGACCAAGAGCTCTGAGCCACCCCTCCAGAAACAGCTTTGGGGACACCACCCCCTCCTCCTGCCACTGCTGTGTGCCCACAGATTTGTCACAGTGATGGTTCACCAGCAAAAATCCCTGAGCTTTCTCTGCAGGAAACATCCTGTATTTCACACCAGTATCCCTCTGGCCTTTTTCTCCTCCGTGTTCCAGGAATTCTTGGGCTCGTCTTGCTGGGATGTGCAACCAACCCCACAGGGCAGTGGAGGCGGGGAGGAACGTGGAGCCTGAGAACAGATTTGGGAATTTCAGACTGGCACAGCATGGGATGTTCCCATTTCCCAGGCATTTTTGCGAGTACTCCTGACGGTGCTGGGTGAAGGATGAAACTATTTGACGACACATGCAGAGAATTCACCAGATCATCTGGCTGGACCATCAGGATTTTGGGGGGGGAAACTGTTCAGAGCTTCATAGCAAAGAGCAGGAAATGAGAGATATTCATCCAAAAGCTGAACCCTGAAGATGGCAGATAATTGCCAAGAGACACTCACAGCAGGGCTGGCACTGGACGAGGCACATGTGGCACCAGCAAAGCTCCGGGCTCTGAGAACAAACATCCCAGTATCTTCCCCTGGGCTTCTCCCAAATTCTCAGCCCTCCCCTGTGAAATGATCAGTGCTCTGAACAAGCCCCACATGGAAACAGGCTGGTTTCCTCTCCTCTTCAAGGTGGTGGTTTTGCTGTTTTATTGAGAACAAGCCTCGTGGTTTGGACTTGGCTGCAGAATAAAACACTCGCGGGAGGGTGGGGAGAGGACATGGGGCAGAAGATGAGCGCGAAAAACATCCCAGTTGGCAGCCCCAAAAATGGAAAAATTGCCCCTTCCAGCATCTGCAGAAGCTTGGGAAGGGTCTGGTACCCTCTGTTTAAAAACACCTTCCCCTGGGGCTGCTTCTGGCAGCCGCCAGCTCAGCGGAGGCTTCAGAGCTTGCAAACAGCTCTTGGTTCACCGGGAAACAACGAAGCTGGTGTTTGGCTGGGACACTTTTTTTGGCCAGAAAGCTGCAGATGCTGGGGTTGGGGACAGCAGAGTGGCTGGCCCAGCGCTGTGCCTTCCTCAGGAGCCACCTGCTCACGGCTCCCCTTGCTGACAGCCTGGGCTGTGCCCCCGCAGTCAGACGAAACCTCCGAGCCGCGGCAGGGCTATTTCCGTCCGGGATTTGCACAGGGAATGTATTTTTGAAGTCTCTCCTCCCCGCCCGGCTGGCTCAGGATGGGGGCTGGGATCCAGCAGCGACTCCGGGGGCTGTGCAGCGGTTTGGGAATGGAGGGGGATGGAAGAGTCCAAGCCCTACCGGGGATCATGGGGGAGACAGAGACCTGCACGGGATCATCCCATCCCAAACCTGCTCGTGGATGCTTCAGGAGTATCCTCAGCTCCCCAAACCAGGCAGCTTCTGCCTCCCCTGCCCACTTGTTCTGTTGTGGCACTGTCCCTTAAGCTGCAGGACTTTCTCAGGCACTCAGGGTGTAAACTAAAAGGGAATTCACGGGATTTGGGGGCTTTTATGTGCTGAAAGGGAGCGAGGATTTTACAACACGCTGCTGAATCATGGCACTGTGAGGATTTTGGAGGCAGAGCAGATGCTGGGGGGAGACCTGCCCATCTCCAAGCACCGGGAAGGCTGATCCCCAGGATGTCTTGGACAGGCTGCCAACACTCACTTGGGAGAAGAGAAGGAGGATCTCTCCCTCCCTGCCTGCCCTGTGCTCCAGGGGGCTGCAGATGGAGCAGCAGAAGGAAACCACACAGCTACTGCTTGAACAGAGCAGTCCAAGCACGGCCCGGACATGGGGACAGAGCCCTGCTGGAGCTCCCCAGGCAGCTCTGCACATGGAAAACTCATCCCAAATTTTGCCTATCCAACAGCTTCACTACCACAAGGCCACAAAAGGACTCGAGAGAATGTGGATGGGGAAGAAGTCACAAGCTGAGAGGGGAAAAGAGTCTCATGGCAGGGGAAAAACTTCACATGCAAAGAGGCAGGGTTAGGATACACGCCGGGGTGGGAGGTGCCATGGCTGAAGTGCCCCACAACATCCCACTGGCCTGGGAGGCAGCGGACACTGGATCCAGTCAGCAGAGAAAGTCACTCCCTGCTCAGCCAAGCTGGGGACAGGCCCTTCTAAGGGACCTGGCTCTGTGGAAAGCTTCCAAAGGGGCCCAAGGTTTCCACCTCTTAGGGAATGCAGCACGAGATGTGGTGGGCCTGAAGAGCCCTCTCACATCCACAAGCCACTTTTCCAGATGAGGGAGAAGTGCCCTCAGAACCTAAAAGGCCTTTAATCTGATTTATTAACTCAGTGTAGCAAAGGGGGACTTCATCCCTGCTCCTGGAATGGTTATTCCCTTCATTTTATCACACTGAGCTAAATAAAGAGAAAGCTGCTTTTTTTCCCAGCCAGCACTAATGAGGTATTTTGCATGCAGCTGAACATCATCATGAAACCCAAAAGGATCTCCCAGGTTTTAAATTTGGCATCCTGTTGTGCCTGCAAAGGAAGGAAGTGATTTATCCCTCAAGCTGGTACTTGGATGATTTGTAGGCATTTACTTTTTGCTGGGATGGGGATACTTGAGTTTTTGTTGTCATTTTATAGCTGTTCCAAGCATTCTAAGAGGGCACAAAATAAACTGCCTAAAAATAACTGCCAGGGAATTATTAGCTGAAGTTGAGGTAGGAGCCAGGTGCCTGAAAGCAAAGCCTGTCTGGGGGCTTCTGGGGGCTCAGGAGATGCCTGAGGAGCAGAGGTACCACTGCACCGTGTTATTCCTCTTTCAAGTTCGGTATTTTATGAAGCACCTACAACAGCCAATCCATCCCCAAAGGAAGGACAATTTACACCATTCAAAGGCTCCACATAACAGCTCCTGTAAAATGCAGAATACGAGATTAAAATGGAAATGCAAAATACTGTGAAGTCCAGTGCAGGGCAGTCCTGCTTAGCTGGGTCACAAGGGCTTGGCTTTTTGCCATAAAGCATTGCTGCTAAATAATATTCACCACACTGAAATAGGCTGCTCCAAGAAACTGGACCAGGGTCTGTCTCTCCTTGCCTCAGTTTCCCACCTGTGTTAGCACAAGTTATGGTATGTCCTTGTTATCCATCAGAGGCTGCCAAGCACATTTCCAGGAATGTAACTTCTCTTACATGTCCCTAGACTTGATTCTGCAGAGGACAGAATAGCAAATACTTTCATTTCCCCACCAAAATTCACTCGCTAGGTAAAATAAAATCAAGAGCAGCCAAGAAGGGAGGAAGGAGAAAGGAAACCAAAAGCCAGGCATACTGAAATCCAACTGCTGGCTGACTGCACATCAGGGGAGGGTAAAATCTGCCACAAGCTGTTAGTTATGAAGATAATTATATCCTTGATGAATAGTGGGGTCTTTTGGAAAACAGTTCTTCTTGACTGAATTAATGGAGGAAAACCACCACCTTAAGACAGGCACTGGCAATGTCTGTACAGCCCTGACTTCACCCATCCCGAGTTCAAATCATCTCCGGCCGTGGCCACCATCAAATCCCTGCTCTCAAGAGCAGGGTGGAAGAAAGGAGGGATGCCCACTGGATTCTGTGCACCCCGAATCCAGGGGCTGAAGGGAAGCAGCCACATCCCTCCTGCCTTCCCAGGGAGGATTGTGGCATCCAACATCCCCATCCCAACACCTTGACCCAGCCTTAGACCCGGGTTTAGAGTTATTTTTAAAACATCAACAAAGCACTGGATGCCACAGATGTCGGCCCTGTCAAAGCCAGGCTGGTCCTGTCGGACAAAGCCAGGGAGAAACGAGCAGCCACCACACTCCAGATTCTCAGGAATGTGCTAAAGGCAAATGTACTCTCCTTCCACCCCTGGGATTATTTTTTCCTTTGGCTATTTCAGTTGATTGAGGCTAAAATAAGAGCAGGGAAAAGTAACACCAAGGTTAAAAGTGCCTGGCATTGGTTTGGAGACAACACGCCGTGATCCCGCTGGCTCGGGTTTCAACGTGTGTTAAACGCAGACTTTCTGCTACAGGGGACTATCAAACATTTTATTGAATTACCTTCAAGATAAAAAAATCACTGCCTGGGCAATCTAGCAGATTACCCATGAAGCAGCACATAATGAGTAAATATAAAAATTTGTTAGGGAGAAAACCAAAATAAATCTCCTCACTGTCACGTTGGTGCACCCATCGCAGGCTGCACACAACAGCAGCTTCACTAAACACTTTTAACACAGTGTTTCCAGACTAAAATCTGCTGCTGAGCCACGTGAGCAGCCCGGCAATCACTGGAATCATTTATTTTCCTTTTCAACAGAGACTTCTCGATGTGGTTTCCCTTCCTTCCAGCTGAAGAGCGCACAGAGCTTTTGCACCTCTCTGCAACTCACCCACACACAGCTCCCAGCAAACGTTACCTAAAGGACACAGGGAAGCCCAGGGGGATCACTCTTGGCTGAAATCGGGGGGTTTCCACCCAGGCTGCTGCCTGCTTCCCCACTGGGCTGCTTCCCTGAGGTGTCAGGATGTGCTTTCAAATCCTCAAAAGCTCACGTTGTAAAAGCACAGAGACGAGGGACTGAAACCATGCAGCAGCTTCATTAGCGGATTTGATGATGAAAAGCAGCCAGCGCTGTAGGCAGCAAAACAGCAGACAGGGACCAAGGTTCCCTGGTATTCACCCACCCAGAGCAGGAATTGACCTGGCAAACCCCAGCCATGGCTATATTTTAGAGGACAAAAAGGCATTTAGCTACTTGAGCGAGCTGAAACGCTGCATCTCCCCTCTAATGGGCTTTCAATGCTCCTCTCGCTCCACCCCAGCGGTGGTTTCGGCCCTTGCTTGGTGCAGGGTCTGTGCTGGGAAGGGCTGTGACCACAACCACAGGTTTGGGGCCCAAACCTGCCCCAAACCTCCCCCAAAAACGACAGAGCCGGACTTTGCATCCAGTCAAGGAGGCAGAATGAACTTGCCAGTGCAGAGCAGTAACTCCAGATTCCCGCCCGCAGCTCTCCAACACCTCCCTGAGCCCTGCCATAACCCCGATGTCGATTTCCAGCCCTGGGGAAACGTGAAGGATGCCAACCCCATCTTTAGCCATTATGAGGTCTCTAATTTCATTCCATCCAGGTCGTGGCATTTTTATTTTCATTACCCGCAGCCTCCCGGGTCAGCACGAACGGGAGGTTACGGCGCCAGTGCTTCACGGCCCTTCAATTCAGCATCGTTGCAGAGTTAATAAATGCAATCCTATTTCTCAAAGCCAAGAGGCTTCCTGAGCAGATCACACAGCCTTCAGCCAGCCCACCGAATCCATGTGCCCCTGGTTTCTGCAGGAATACAGCTGGCACGTATGGGTGCAGTACGAGAAACTACAGGGCAGAGGCAATTTTGTCGTCCCTGTGCACACGCTTTTCTTTTAATGCATAGGAAGTTTCGAGTCCTCTCCATGCCAGAGATGCTCCGAAAGGCAGGAGGAACGTTTTACTTTATTGTCAGGGATTTCTAACAGGACACACTCCAAATATTGAGGATTTTCCCAGAGAGGCTGCAGCCCTAAATTCGACTTTAAAGGAAGCTTTAGCTTTTTATAAAGGAGGCACTCAAATCACTGGCAGACATTACCGAGTGTGCTTTGGGCTGAGAGAAGACACAAAGGACTTTAATTCCTGTTTTCCAGGAGAGGTCATAAACAGTGCCCAAAAGTTTTGTTTTGAAGAAAGCATCATTTTCTGTAGACTCTGCAAACACAGTGCTGCACAGCACAGACAGAAGATGCAGGGAATCAAGGAGGTATTAATGTTTTACTGACCTTAGTTGCAATTGCCTCTTATCTCTCGCAGCAATACAGTTATCTAAACCCCAAAGAAATCCAAGCAGCCCAGCACTGCCCTTAAACACCAAAATACAGCACGGAGCTGTGTGCGGTGCCAATCATCACTGCCCTAGTAACAGCAAGAGACTGGCTCATCCCCTCCTTCCTGAGCAGCCTCTGCGGGAAGCTGCAGCCAAAAAACCAGAAAAAGCCTCATTTTACCTTAATGGAAGTGGTTACCTTGGGGTACAGCTGGATCCCTGGCCTGCTGAATGAGACTGGGGTTTTTAGGATGGCTGATTCCCTGACCACCACTGCTTTTTAAAGACTGCAGCGAGTTGTGAAGTTACTTAAAGCTTGAGCTTTAAGACAAAGGTTTTTCTTTTAGACCCTTCCCTTTAAAAAAAAAAAAAATCTCACTTTAAAACACCTGCATCAGTGCACCACTGATGTTCAGAAGCATCAGTGACCTCAAAACTCAAGACTACACCGTGATTTCTGGGCACTCAGTTGCCACTTGCAATTTCAGTGCAGCCCTGACTGTGTGCAGGGCTGTAAAAGCTGAAAGGCATAAAAAGAGGGGGTCTTTTTGTTAAATGTGCTCAAAATAAAAAAATCCTAGGAGGAGAATGTAGTGAAGAACACATCCACAGCACCGAGATTAGCTGCCACTGGGCAACTGGTTCACACAAGAGGCAGCATCCTGCTGCTTCCAAGCCCACTGGAGATGGAAAGGAGCAGCCTGGAGGACCTGGAGTACTTTTAAAAGTTACAGCTCCCAAACCAAGAGAAGGGAGGGTCAGGAAAAGGAGACAAGGGCTGGGAAAACAGAGCAGAGAGAAATCCTAGCTAGCAGGAATTAGTGCTCCCTGCACAGGGTTCTGCAGCCAGGGACGTGCAGCCTTTCCCTGCAACCCAGCAGGGGAATGTGCCTCGTCCAAGGGCACAGCCTGCTCCTGCCCCTGCACAGCTGAGGAGTAGTAAATAGTTAATTACATGGTACAGATAAGCACATTATGTGCAGCACGGCCCAATGCATTATTCACCAGGGCTTGGGGGAGAAAACCAGCGCAGGGGAAAGGAGGAGAAATTTGTTCTTCCTCAAGGAGCACTTTGATTTTGTGGAAGATCAGCGGTGGGATGAGGGTGTGCGGTTTCCCTTTGGAGTACCTTAAATAAACACACTTCTACACAGCACCAACATCCCTCAGAGCTTTTGCTGGGGATTCACGGGTGACAAGCACGGCACAAATCTCTACCTGTTGCGCTGAAATGCCAGGAGTGGCAAAAAAACCGAGGCAAGCTGCATCCCATGGAAACGACCACACAACGCAAGCACTTCCGACCCCATCACCCGTAAACCCCAGAACATCCAACCTCAGCTTAGAGAAGCCCGTTTGAAGGGGCACTTCTGGCTGCCTCCTCTTCCCTGCGGCTCAGGAATGGGAAGACAGAGACTCCAAAGGCAGTAATGAAACATTTGCAACGAAAGGCACGGACGGGAGGCAGAACGAGCACGCCTCGGTACATCTCACCTCGCAAGCAGGGAATCCCACACAAAGCGGGCTGTGTCCCACGGCATCACTACCTCACTGCTCCCGAGGCCAAGCGCGATGTTCTACTGTGCCCCAGCGCCCTGGAATCATTTTTCCTTTTGATTCCCTACTGCTGTGTAGCCAGCGATGCCAGGCTGGAGCCTCGCCGGGTTTCAGGGAGAGCGGTGAAGCCGCGGAGGAGGCGGCCGGGGCTGCGCGCCCGTGCCCAGCGCAGAGGGGAATCCCGGGGAGCCTCGCCCGCCGCCCCACCGGCTCCGGGGAAGTTGTGTCGCGGCGGCCGCACTTACCCAGGACGAAGCAGAGGAAGCGCCGCGGGAGCAGGGCCATGGCCCCGCGGCAGGAGCGGCTCCGCTCCCGGGGCCGGGCGGGCTCCGCGCCC
>VZTA01007561.1:32171-97567 GCA_013398855.1 Mohoua ochrocephala
TCCGACGCCTGATTGGGCGGCGCGGAGCCCGCTCTCGCCGCGTGCGGCTGCTCCCCCGTTCCCTCAGAGTTGGTGTCGCCATATTCTCCCAGAATCAGTACCGTCATATCCCCCCAGAATCGGTACCGCCGTGTCCCCTCACAGTCGGTGTCGCCATATCCCCCCAGAATCGGTACTGCCGTGTCCCCTCACAGTCGGTACCACCATATCCCCCCAGAATATCGGTACCGCCGTGTCCCACTCACAGTCGGTGTCACCATATCCCCCCAGAAGCAGTACCGCCGTGTCCCTTCACGGCCCCTTCCCGCCCCTCGTGCTCCCTTCCCTCCCCTCACGTCTCTCCCGCCGCTGAGCGCTGACAGACCAAAGCGCAGCCGGGGGGGAGGGAGCGCAGCAGCCCTTGTACGGCTACTACGGAATCACAGAAGATCCAGAGCTGCAAGGGACCCACAGGGATCATCCAGTCCAACCCCTGGCCCTGCACAGACACCCCAGCAATCCCACCCTGTGCCTGAGAGCGTTGTCCAAACACTTCTGGAGGTGCGGCAGCCTTGGGGCCCTGACCATTCCCTGGCGAGCCTGTTCAGTGCCCAACCACCCTTTGGGGGAAGAACTTTTCCTAATATCCAGCTCAAACCTCCTCTGGCACACATTAAAACCTACCTGAAAGTTTTCAGCCTGAAGGAGCGCATTACAGGAGCGGAGACAAACACAGGCACCTACCTGCCACACAGGTACACGTTACTTGTGCAAGAGGCTCTGCTTCTTCCTTTGAACACAGATGTGTAAAGGTCGTAATAAAGTGTGTAAAACATCACTCAGCTGCCTAAAATTAACCTCCAAGGACATACGATGGTTTAGAACATCTAAAGCCAAGACAAGCACTATCTTCGTCTCTTTCATGTAAATGACCGTTCTGGCAACACATCAGGGTAAGAGGACATTTAATACTAAAATAACATATTTTTGATGAACCAAGCTGCCTCCCGTTGTGAAGGAGTCTTTGTGATGTGAAGGATTCTTCCAGGGAAAGCTACTGTGTGAGTTACCTCTATGTTCACCATAAATAAAAGTGGAGAATGAATCCAATTAGCGACACCGTTTGAGTTTCTCCTGATGGGGGACTGTCCCTGTCCTCCCCCTCCCCAAGTGTACCTGGCCATTAAAACGTCAAAATTTGAAGGTGTAGGTGCACCCTGCCACTAAAAATGTTGATATTTGGAGGTACGTCTCACAAGAGTGCCCTCAGTCACGCGAGCCCCTGAATATGTACATTTTCCAACCAGTGTTGCTCATGTTTTGTGTGATCCTGCAGCAACGTGTTGAAAAGGAAAATCACCCCAAAAGTATTTTCGAAGAGAATTTGTTCTGGTAACATCAGCATGGACAGACCACTCCATAAAAACTACCCAAACAAGTGACATTTTATTAGCGAGTTCTGCTCATAATGAATTTCCTTTTCCACGCTCACATCTCCTAACAGAGCGATTGGGGAAAAAAAAAACCAAACCAAACCAAACCAAAAACATTTTGGGTAACATTCCATTTGCAAACGATAAAAACCCTTTAACATTTGAAAATAAAATAGAGGGTAACAAATTGAAACAGAAGTTCTAGGAAAACCCATCCTGGTTCCCCCAGGAGCTGTTCCTCGCCCGGCTGCCGCCACCTCGGCCCCGCCCTCAGGGTAACCGAGGTGTTCTCATTTGGAGCTCAAATAAAAGGATTGGGACATGTGCTATTATTACCATTCAAAGCCCTGTTGTTGTACATTCTTCACAGAAAAACATAGAACAGTTTGCAGTAAACCAACCAGTTCTTTTTCTTCCCTTATTCTAACGCTAAGTCATACTGAAAGAGGGGAGGGCGGGGGGAAATGTGGCTTCAACATTCACCTACTTTATCACACACAAGGGTTTCTACTAAGAGCATATCCAGGTTGAAATACACATCTGATTTCCGTCATGAGGTTAATGCTTATGGGGTGCGAGATGAAATCTACTTCAAAATGATAAACACATCCCTTTTTGACGAACAAAGTGTTATTTTTTGCCTTTTGGACCAAGACTTGGTTGCTGGGTTGTTCCTCCTGAACCTTGCCAGGAGAGGCAGCTTTCACTGCTGCCACAAATGAAAAGATGACTGGTGGCAATCACACACCTTACCATTGGTAAGATGTCGTATTTAGCACGTTTGTTTGCGTTCTGAAAATCCCTTAGCTCATTTTTTAGGCCCCAGAGGCTTTGTACACCAGAAATTACACAAGTCAAGCACAGAAAATTGTAAATTGGTATCCACAGCCATTTTGAGGTATTCCACAAGAAACCTGGCTCTGCACCTGAATGTTCCTCTCAAAAACAATTAAAAAAAAGAAGAACCCAAAGCCCTAACTGGAGTAGAAATTTAATTTAAAAAGATTCCTTCCATCCCCATGTTTCACCACATTTTATCAACAAAGACATACTTAATTCCCCAGGGGCACAAAAAAAAAGCCTTCTTCCTCCTTTTCCTGGAATAATAATTTCAGTACTTCATTCCTAAATTTCCTTGTATAACTTGGAAGAGATGAAGACGAGGGTGTTGTTTTCTAGCCAAACCAGAGAAACACATTCAGACAGCGTTTTTGGTTTATTTAATTTGTGAAGGTGCTCGAGGAAGATACCAGCGATCTCCTTGCGTTGAGAATAGCAGCGGTTCCTACTCTAACCTCCCGTCTGCGAGGAAGAGGCTGGGGAAAGACCTGGATCGCAGGGTCTGAAGACCAAGTTAGGAAGAAATGTGATCTCCTGGGTCTGGATTTGGCTTGGTAGAGCCTCTCGAGGCAGTCAAGGTTGCTCCCCTGGGACAGGAGATGCTGCTTCACCGCGTGAGCAGATCCCAAAGGGACTGGCTTTCCTGTTAGGGCTGAAGTGGGACGGGCAGCTTTATCCCTCGGGCAGCTGCTGCTCTCCTTTGAGTAGTACATTCAGAATGAGTTCCAATAAACCAGAGCTGTAGTGCCAGTCGTGTGCCATTTTTACACACACGAGAATCGTCTGCAACATCTCAATTGGTTACGCTGTTCGGCACGAGAAGTGGAAAACCTTCGCGATGATCTCAGAAGGAAAGAACTCGCTACTTCCGTAGTTGTAGAAAACCCATAGGCAGTAATATTTTCTAAAGTGCTTCTTTACTCATCAGTTGCTCTTTTAAAAATCAGACTTGTATTTTGTAGCGGCATCGTTTCCTAGTAGGTCATGGACCAGTAGATAGTTTCTGATGTAAAAAACCCATTACATATTTTGTTTAAGCAAATGACACTTGCTTTGATAAATGCACCAAAGAGAGTGATCTGAGTGCAAACCCCACCATTTCTGAAAACACGGCCTTATGCTGGTTTATTAATGCAACCTTACATCCTTTAAAAGTCATTTACTTCAACTCCAAGAGCAGGGATTAAATAATACAAATAAAAATTGAAAATTCAATGAAGCTATTGCCTATTTACCCTGAAATAAAAGAGTCTCACGATCCTACTGGTGCAAAAATCCCTCCAAACACATTTGTTTTATTGGCAAAGTCATTTAAGGTCACTTTTGCTTCCAAGACCATCTTCTTCCATGGTTTCCACTGAAGGAGTTTTGCTTTGTAATGGCTTGTGGTTCCACAGTGATTTGTAAATGAAAAACCTACTATGAATAACTCTACCGTAGTCACTAAATTACAGATACTGTCATGAGAAAAGTCCCAAACTTACAGTGTTTATTTTAAAATTTTCAGCAAGACACAAAATTCCAGTCAAAGTGTTTTCTTTGAGTGCCATTTTAAATGGCAATAAATGGCTGCTGTGCCCTCTGGATGGAGAATTCCATGTGCTTCTTATGTATTGTACTTCGAATGTCCCCAGAGCTCGGCGTGGAAGGGCTCCTGCGGGCACAGCCACTGGGATCAGCTCCTCCTCTGGATGTAGTGCAGCAGGCTTGGGTCTGCGCAGGGAGACCCCGGCTGGGAGGCACGGAGCAGATGTTGGGGCGGCCTGATCTCAGAAGGCAATGACACGAAGCGTCCCGGGCAGCAGGACACAGAAGCAGCTGCGACGTCGTTCCGGTTCCAAGTAGTGGTGGTTCCCGTGGGAGGGGGTGGCTATTGCTGGGACAGCAGAGCGCTCCGGTTGGCCTTCATCTTCTCCAGCCGTTTCACCAGGTGGCCATTGCTGACCTCCAGCTCTTCGGTTTTATCCAACGCTGAACGAAGCTGAAGGAAGGAAGGAAGCAGAAAAAAACCTGTAACTTTCACCGTGTTATCCCTTTCCAAAGGCCAAGCAAGCTTTGTAGTTACCAGCACTGACTGACCATATTGACTTGGAACATAAAGCAGTTGGAAATTCCTTTAGCAGAGTTAAACTGCTTTGAAGGACACACACACACACACACACACACACAGAGAGGTATTCAAGCACACTGCCAAGAACCCAGGGCCTTTACAGAAAGCTGAACAAAGAAGGCCAAGTTAAGAAGAAGTGTGGTCTCCAAAGTCTGGATTTGGCCTGATAGAAGCGTGTGTCTTGAGGCAGTCAGCATGGACAGAAGGTGACTCCTGTGGAACAGGAGATGCTGCTCCACAGAATTTCCCTCAGTCCAGAGGCACGAGGCTCTGGGTGGCGTACACCTGTCTCACTGCTCAGCTTTTATGTTTCTGGTTCCCAGAACTATATCCACAGCTGTGACTTGGAGCCTCAGTTTCCTGTAAAACCCACCATGGGGTGGGGGGAGAGAGGTGGACTGCACAGAGCAATATTTATAGGCAGCAAAGCACAAGGAGTATTTAGAACAAGCAAGGAGCCTCACTGAATAAAAAAAAAAGAAACCCCTCAGGAGGCAGTGTGAGAGAAGCTGATAAAGGTATTCAGGCTCAAAGAGGCAGAGGCATGGACAGAGTCTGTGGACAGCCACACTATCCCAAACAGGGGTGAACAGATCGGCAGAGCAAGAAAAGCAGGCTCACAAGGAACAACTCACATCCCTTTAGCAAGTCAGTTTAGGAAGGAATGGTGAAAAGGCAGTGGGAGCTCACAGCTGTGACTCTTACTCCAGTTTGAGTGCTGAAAGTTTGGTTGCACATTTAGAAGGAGTAACTAAAGCAATACAAAAATTTAGATGTTTATTCCCTGCTGTGCCGAGAAGGGTGGTTCCTCCTCTAAAGCACCCCAGAGAAGCAGGTCTCCCCCGCATGGAGCGGGCTGACCTGTGACAAGCTCGCAGGTGGAGTTACCTCTCTCTGCAGTTTGCGTTTCTCTGCCTTCAGTTCGTCTTCTATTCGCTCAGCATTTTCAGCAGCAGTTTTGTACCGGGCTACCTGGCCTTCCAGTCGTATTACCTGAGGCGAAGGCAAAGGGTGGGAATTAGAAGCTGTACCACGAAGTTACTCTGAAGCTTTACTCTTCCACTAGTACTCAAGGGATAACCAGAGAGATGCTAACTCCTCTTTGATAAAATAAAGGCGTATTTTAAGGGAAAAAAACATACACCAAGGAAGCCTGGCAACAGTAACTTACTCCCGACCTTTTACACATATCCATATTTAATATGCTTCCAGCAACAAAAAATACAGTCCACTGACTAAATTTCTCTTAGCAAGAGCATTGCTGATGTACTCTGGACAAGAGCAAACGATCGAAATGGAACAGCTGTGTATAAAATCCATCTCTGCCATATCATATGCTGGGAGCCATTTAAAACTCGTTGATAGCTAGGCATAAGGAAGCGTTCTGCAGAGTTCATCAGGTACCTTTGTCTGTGAACATTCTTCCTTCAGTACAGAGCAATAATATTTTCCTTCTTCCCCATACATAAATGTCATAGCAGCCCTCATGCTCCAACACTCCTGCTTCTTATTTCAAGGGAAAACCGCATTAAACATAATTTCATTTATCATTTATCAAAATACGCTTTCTCTTTGTATTCTCACCATGCCTGAACAAACAGAACAAGCCAAAAACTTACATTCTGCTCCAACGCTGTTATCTCTTGCTCAGACTTTGCTAGTTTAAATTTGAGATCACTGATCTGTCTGTTGGCATCTCCTAAAAGAATTGCAGATTTATCAGAGATGTCAGAACAAGCGTGAACAGTTTCTAACAAGTCCGTCATAAAATTTCCACTCATCGGGGATCTACGTGGGGCAGCAGGAGAGTAGTTCTCTCAGTAAGCGCCCAGCAGAGAGGCACCATTCCCAGTCTTGCCTGATTCCCTGCCAACCACTCCGAAGGCAGAATTAATCTGAACTCACCCCAGCTCTCCTGAGGAGCAATAACAGAGATTTCCAACTGCAATCTTAAACAAAGGCTTCTAATTCCCTCACCTCTGCAGAGGTGCGTGGCTGCTCCCTTGCAAGGCTGAAGCTCCCTTGGAACGGAAGGCTCATCCTTACTTAGAGCCACGTGGTTATTATTGTACAAATACATTTTCTCACTCACATGCAGGGCACAAAATTCTCTTAAAATCAAAATACAGCTCACTTTGGAGGTCAATCATGTGCATATCTGTCCCGTTTTCCAGAACTTCATCTTCCGACTGTGTATTTTCCATCTTGCCATTCCTTTGCTTTTCTTCCAGTTGTCCCTTTAATTTTTTAATCTGAAGGACACAAAATAGTTATTAAAATCGCTAAGGGAAATTATGGCTCAAATTCACTCCAGTACTATAAAACAAATTATACATTTTTTAAACCCAAATTCCAAAAAATCTTTTGTTACAAAATAACATCCTAGAAATTTTTTTGGCCGATGACTCATGGTATTTTGCACATCAGTGCTTAGGTACAAGTTCAGGACCAAAACAATGAGTGAAAGATGACTGGTTTATTAGAAGAGCCATAAATCTTCTGCAGGCACATTCATGTAAAACATTCTTAGAAACTCCCAAAGCTGTGTTTGGTTGTGTGCAAGTCTCAAGGCCGAGGTCATTGAGCACAAATGAAAGCACAGAGTGTCCTGCAGGGCAACAGATCAGCTGAAGTTTTTTGAATAAGCTTTATAGCCACTGTGGAATACCATGGTACCAGCAATAATTCCTTTAATTGCTCTTTACCCATCTGCAATTCCTCCAACATCTTTCCAAATGGCCCATCACCCACAGACCCAGCAAAGGGGAGGGCTTACTCTTGGAAAGAAAATTTGCTTCTACAATTTCTGAGCCATGCCTGTTTCTCCCTCGGGCTTGGCCAGTCTGGAGGGTTATTGTTCAGAAATGGTCCTGGAGAGGAAGTTTTAGGTTGCTGAGGACACTGAACGTGACAGGTTGGCAGCATGGAACAGGCACACTGGGTCGTATCTTCCACGTATCCTGAGTTAACACACAGGAGGAATGTTCTGGAGGAAGAACAGAGTGGCCAGCAAGGCAGCAAGCCCTCAGCAAGAGCAACCAGACAGCAGCGTTGCTGCTCTACACCTTGTGTTGGGGCTGTTTTAATTTTCTTAATCCTTTACTGTTGTTATTAATGATTTGGCCAACGGCGTTTCACTTCCCCGGGGATTACCTGGTCTAGCAAGGACTCCCGTTCATCAATGAGCTTTTTCAGCCTGTCTGGAAGAGAAAAGGGAGAGTTCAGCGCTGGCTGATCGAGCGGCACATCAGGGAGCGCATCTGAGACACGTGACTGAACCGTGAAGGTTAGTGAACTACTGATGGGGGGAGTCAGGGCACGTACCACAGGACACGAGGCCCCAGACAGGGCTGGCAGGGGACTGCAGCCAGGGGAGTTATGTCATTCTCACAGAACATGCTTGTCCCGCCAGTAGCAGCAGCCAGCTGCATGCAAAGAGGCTAATCTTCTACGTTAGGTTAGCATGCAAGAACTCTAGGGTCAAGCACAACTGCAACACAAAATCTCACAAATCTTGACAGTTTAACACAATGACAATACTGTAAACACCTATAATCACAGCTAAGCACATTCTCAGCACTTTAACTCTTCCCCAGTGACATTTTATCTCCAATATTATGAGCAGAAAATCATTTGCCCATCAAATTATTTGTGTTTCGAACGCAGCAGTCTGGTAAAACACTATTTTTCTCTTCACAGTCAATTCTCCAGGTCAAACATCAATAGGCAATGGACAATCTGCACCAACTTTTGTGCTACACTTGGACTTGGAAGTGCTACAGATCAGCACATGGGTATGTGCAGCCTTCATTAATAAAGTGCACTCTACAGAATGAGACAACTGGAAAAGAGAGCTACAGAGTAAGCAACCCAATAATTTTTCCCTTCCCCATTACGGGCTGCAAAATGTGAAAGCATTTTAGCAGGTGTCCACACATTTTCTTACCACCCCAATCACCTCACTAATTAACAAGCTCAGTTTGTTCAGATACACCTCAGGCAGGAGCACACTGGAACATCGCATTCAAATACACTCATCAGAAGAGGATCTATGGACCTCAGCTGGGTCTCACTGCAGGTTTACTCAGCTGGCCTCCCTTGCCAGCAGTGCAGAGCCCAGGCTGTTCAGAGCTCAACTCCACAGCTGAGGTCTGGCCTGCTGATTAAATGGTTAAAATCCAAAGGTCATTCAAGAAAAAGATCTTTTTGTAAACTTTAGGAAAGTAAGATAAATTACACATAAGAGCCCGGTGGGCTTTTACCAGGTAAATTCTGTTGATAGACAGACTTAAATATTTTTGAAGAGCTTTAAAAATACCATTTCTTCTTTGTTGACAACTCTTGAACAGGCCAAAGTCTTGTGGTTCTCCCTTTTTTCTTGTTAGCACATGCAGTTAAAGGGAACCAAGAGTCTGTATTGAATCAAATCACAGGGAAAACTGGTTTCCCAATGGAAGTCCCTCTGTACAGCAGACATGTAGAGTCCATTAACGTGGTAAGTCATTCCCCTCCTGGGGATACACACTCCCATACAGTCCCATTCCAGAGCATGGAATAAAACCTTTACCTTGGCTTCTGATGCAATACCCAAACACAGATCTTAGCGTGACATCCCAGTTCAGCAGATCTATGGGTTAATTTTGAACCTCCTGAAGTCCTATCCTTTTTTTCTTTTTCATCCATTTGTAACACACCCAACATTGTTACACCTGAGCACTGATATGAAAAAACAAAAAAACCAAACCCACAGTTTTTGTAAATACCACCCGTGACCAAAATGTACAAGTATAAACCCCCACAAAATAATAAAACAATTTCACAGATCTCTATGGGAAGGAAAGAAAACTTAAGACAGAAATTCTGCAAAAGAGGAAAGATATGGAAGAAAAATAAAGGTCAATGAAGAAAGCAAGAACAGCAAACAGGTTGGAGATACTTGGACTCAAGAGACTGTGTTGGGATTCACAGGTCAGCGAAGACTGAGAAATGGAGTTCCAAGGATTGGACTGATGCAGCAGGAAACTTTTAGGCCACTACAAATTAGCCCAAATTTACTGACTCCAAAGGGGCCGAGTAATGCACTTTGATGCTGAAAATAATTTAGTTGTGACTTTCGCTAACACAACCACTGCTGTGGGGTGAAACCTGCCTGCCTGAAGAAAGGATGCGTTTTCCAGCTTCCAGTGAGGAAGCACGCTGGCTTCCCCAAACCCCTTTTCCTGCAAAAAGGATGCATTTTGGGATGAACCTTCAAGCCTGATCGAACCCTCAGTTCTCTCTGCCCTCATTACGGACATCTGTGCACCCCATTGGGACATGCCGACAGCAGGGTTTACCAGACCAGGGAAGAAATTAGTTTGCTAAAATTGCCATTCACGAAGAAAAGTTTTCTGCCTGTAGAGATGAGGGTCTCTTGGGTTTCACTTATCTTAAACCCCTACATTAACACAGAACACTTACTCTGCAGGGTCACCTTAATTTTGCATTTAGGAGACATTTTTCCAACAAATCAAGGATCTGAGGACCTTGAGAACAGGTGAGCAGAAAAGAACAATCTACTGAATCAGGACAGGAAGCAGCTAATTAAAATTCTCATCTGTAACAGTCATTAGCCTTATTTCACATACAAAGATACTACAGTGAATAATTAGAGAGTGACATTCACCTCACTTAACTTTGGAAACGTGATTCCCAGGGTACTCACTGCACCAGTTCATGGCCTTCACACGCCAAGGAGTTTAACAGAGGACTGAGGAGGAGATGGGGCCTGTGAGGGAGCAGGACACAGAAGGTGAGGATGGTGCTGACCGGTGTCTTCTGCCATGGTTTCTAAGTCCAGTGACTGTTCTCATTGCCTCGGCATTGCAGGCGACTCGAGGCATTGCTTACTCAGAGGCTGCTCCAGTGGCACCAAACATTCCCAAATCAGCCACAGATCCTCTTTCCACTTGGAGGGGAGCATGGGATGGGAAGCAGCTGGTTTTACCTGGCTGATTTACATGGTGTGTGGCCCAGGAAGTAACTAACCCTGATGTAAATGAAAGGGGTAAACTGCTCTTGGAAGATGGAAAGGCATCCCATGAAATCCCAGCCCCAAGCAGCTATTCAGAACAGCCTGCAAGAGCAGGTTGGGCAGTACTCCTCCAGATTTGTCCATTTATTTTGGATGATGAAAAAATGCCTCCCTGTCTTTCTCAGAAGAGGGGTGCTGCCAGGGACAGCACAGGATTTGGAAGACACCAGCCTTCAGGACAATTTTGAGGGGGACAGGAGGACTGTTCTCCTCTGTAGTAAAGAAGATATTGACCAAGACCTTTTCACTATTTCCCCCCCTTTTTTATCAAGTTTCTTGAGATACTGCTTTTGAAAGCATTTCACGCTAGCTCTGAATTCAGAGATGCACAAACCTGGGCTACAGGACTTATGTGCCACTAGGTGATGACCAGAAAATCCAGCGAGCATTTGGGGCTATTCTGGAAGACAACAGTTTCATCCTTGGGTCACGTACTCATTTTCAACAGTCCCGGATGGATTTCTGGCACACCAGCTACTCTGCACTGCCTCTCCATGTTCTTGCTCCCAGTTACACCGGGAGTGGGATCAAAGCTGGTACATGGACAGGTAAGATTGGAGATGTTTCTGCTCCTGTGACTTGGCTTTAAAAAGGAATTCTCTTAAAGACGCTTTGTTTTCTGAAGTGGAAAAACTAGTTAAATTAAGAAATAAACTCATAAGAAATACAGGATATAATGGCATGTGCCTAATTTAACTCTGATAGATCCATTCACAATACAGGTGAAGCCTGGTAAGAACATTTAATGATCTATTTAAGTCTATTTAACATTTAAAACCCCCTTCCAACATTAAACCATATATTAACGTTGAGAGTATAGCAGAGCCAAATCTTTAAATAAACACTGCTGCATGCTAATAAGAAATGCTTATAAGATCTATGACTTTTCGGATTAGCATTTAGTGTAAACCCTCAAGAACAACTGCCAATACTTACAGAAACCATGGTGGATCTGCTGTAAGTTGGAGAGAAGCCACATGAGAGGAGTTACAGGGTTACAGACCTGTTAGAGCTCTACAGTTAAGGTGCCATCACACAGTCAAGGTGCTCAAACCCCGAGGCTGCCCAGTCCTAGGGAGATGGCTCTTGTAGCTACGTAGCACAAGGCAATAAATTGAACAAAAGCTGCAGGAAAATGGTGTTGAAATGATACAGGTTTAAATAACTACTTATGCAGGTTTAGAAACAGTGCTCTGGACAGGTACTTTAAAGTATAAAATATGTTTATTTAAATTATACACAGCAGTACATTTTGACATACATCTTCAAATTTTGCAGTCTGTGCTCTGACAACTTTGTAACATCAACACAAATACAGCCTTCCATAGCCCACACCCCCCCTCGATTTGCATTCCCTTGGGACATTCATTGCTTAACACTTTAAATGAATATTTATATATGCAAAACATGCTCTTTCTCCCAAGCACTAGCAGAGATTCAAGAATACAGCAAGGGAGTCCAAGAGCCTAATTTATGCCAGCAATTCAAAGCACTCCAGCTTTTCCAAAAGGCACAGGGGGGCTAGTACACAAAACAACAGTCGTCTTTGGTCTGATATCCAGCAAGAGTTAAGACATGCAAAGTTATCTTCTTTCCAAAAGGGAAGAGGTAAGATTTGTTTCAGAGATAAAAACATTCTTTCAGAATCGGAGTTTGCAAAAAATATAGTGCAGTAAGAAAATGCAATTTTAAACAAAAATCTTCTTGGAAAAATAGATATTTTATATATTCATATGTAGACAGTACTTGATAGCAAACCTAAGCACACATTACAGTGTGTATTGACACTTTCTCTGGAAAAAATAAAAACCCCATGTGAGACATGGTGTAAAAGGCCTATTGTGGTGCAAAGTGCCTAGATGAAGTAAACATGTATATATTTATTCCTTTCAGCAAACTAAGACCTGTATGTTGCACTTTCTCCAAACTGTATATTGCTCTTCCAAAGTGCTCAGACTAAGCAGATTCACAGTGATCTAACTATATTTTGGAATGTGACCATATAAGAAATACACACAAAGTGGAATGAAAATATCTTTTTTTTTTATATATTAAAAAAAAAAGATTGGTTCATAGGCTTTAATCATTCTGAAAGAAGTTTCACCATCACTGTGGCTGATTTGCTGAGTTCCTTCATGAAGTGTTAATGTACTTGCTGTAGATCTAAGTACAAGTAAGCATAACGTGCATAGGTTCACAAAGGCCCAATGTACATTCAAGATATTGATCAACTAGGCTAGAATAAAAAAAATCCCATAGAAATTCCCCAGGAGCAGCTATCCACACTAGAGGTACTTTAATTGCATAATAGTTTGAATAGTGAATTTGTGAAGCTTCCTCAGTAGGTGACAAGCTTTCAACCTGAGACACAGCAAAACCAAACCCACTCGCGATTTCTCGCGGCTGGGTACGACAGCGAATAACTTAATACATCATTACTACATGCATGCTTTTTGCTGAGTTACCTACAAAGAAAAAGCTTAAAGGGTATTCCAAGGTCTGATGTCTTGTGCAAAGTGCATGTTTGTGTCCTGGGACTGATCACAGGGCATGGAACTCGCGTAGGTTTGAGATTCTGAGCTCAGGAGATTGTACAGTCATCTCTGGATCTACCCTTGCCCCTTCTACCAACCTGCAAATCCTCCCTGCTTTCAGCCCTCTTAATGCCAGCACTTTCCAAATCCTGTTCCAAAACATCTTGATCCTGTAATTTTTCCACTTTACTAGAATCTGATACTTTGATTTCATCTTCCTCCACATCAGCCTCCTCATCAGTTTTCCCCGACGCTTCCCCTTGCAAGCACCCCGTTTCTTCAGGCTCATCTTTTTTATGCTGGAAGACTTCACCTTTGGTCAAGGCATCTTTGGTTTCCATTTTGTCTGTTCCCTCTCCAGCTTTGTCCATGTGGGCAGTTTTTCCAACAGCACCATTTGCTCCATCACCCTCTTCTCCCTGTGTATCAGCTTTCTCTCCATCACATTTTTCATTAGATTCTAGTATTTGATTTGACTCTTCATCAAAATCAAATGCAACACCGTCATCTTCCAGGCTTTCCTCTGCTTGGCCCTCCAATTTCGTTTGTTCACTAACGTTTTCATCCTGCACAGGCTTCTGTGCCAGGGAATTATTTGCACCTTCCTCCAATTTCACTAGTTCACTAACGTTTTCATCCTGCACAGGCTTCTGTGTCAGGGAATTATTTGCACCTTCCTCCAATTTCACTAGTTCACTAACGTTTTCATCCTGCACAGGCTTCTGTGCCAGGGAATTATTTGCACCTTCCTCAGAAGCAAATTTCCTACCAGGGTGATCTGCAAGCTCTACCTCTTGTTCATTTTCTTTCAGTGTTTCTTTACTGGCTTTGCTTTCAGCAGTTACAGTAACACCTACACCTGACTCCTCTTCAGATTCACCTTCTACTTGTTTAACCACCTTCTGCACTTCACCTTCTAAAGGAACATTTTTCTCTCCTTCTGTACCACCTGCTGTTTCTTCACTACACTGACTTGTTTGAACTTCTACCTTTGGATTCCAATCTTCTACACATTTTGTCTTACTTTCCTTTCCTTCCCCAGCCTCATCCCCTGTTTCCAATTCTGACTCCTTAATTTTATCATCTAAAAGACTCGGGTCTAAATGGGTTTCCTGAGCGGTCACCTCTGCCACAACCTCCGTGCCTGGCTGTGCCTGCTGCAGCTCAGTTCCCTCGGGAATGCAGCCTCCTGCCTCCACAGATGCCACACCTTGCTCGCCTGTTTCAGCAGAACCTGAGCACTTCTCCAGCTCTTCCATTAATTCTTCCTTCTGTCCATCCTTCTCAGCTGTAGCAGTCTCATCTTCAGTTTTACCTTCTGTACTTGGTTCCTCTGGTGATGCTGAAGGACTGTCCTCTGAAGAAGCTGGTTGGATGAACGCCTGATGTTCTCCACCTTCCTTTTCAAGTGACTCTGCTGGGACATCCCTTTCATGTGACTCTGTCCCCTCTAAACCCAGAGACTCAGTTTCCCTTGGCTGACCCTGAACTGTGTTCCCTACCTCATCTTCTTCTTCAGCTTTGTCACCTGCTGTTTTATCACTTCTTCCATCAGTGCAGTCAACAAACTTTTCCTCCAAGACATCTGCAACCTCGTTTTCAGCACTTTCATCTGAGTGCTGGGGTTCCTCTGGAGTGGAACTCTCCACATTTCCCTCTTCCCTAAGCAAGCCTGCCACTGCTCCCTCAGGTGGCCCTGCCTGGTTAGAAACCAACTCACTGCTGTCACTTGTACTGTCGGATTCTTCATCCATTTCATTATCACTCAGGGCATGGCTGGTTTTAAGATCCTCTTGTTCTTCCCGCTTGGGTGCAGCTTCTCCCAGTTCCTGCTCTGTACCTGAGTCACAAAGCATTTCCTGAGGAGTCTCAAAAATCTGGTGGCCTTGCAGAGCGCCCAGCTCTGAGTTCTCGTCTGTCCTTGCGCTCAAGTCATGGTGTTCAGCCTCTGTGCTCTGAGGCTGCTGGACTGCTGTGCCCGGGGACTCTGTGACCTTCCTCAAGCCATCCGTGTCACTATCACTGTTTGAAGAAGTGCTCCCTGACACAGGTTCTGTGAGGCTTTGAGCTTGCTCTGCAAACCTACTCTCTGGTAACATCACTGTTGGCAGGGCGTCCCGTTCTTCAACCATTTGTTCTGCCTTTGCATTTTCAGCAGCATGCAATGTCTGTACTTCCTCCTCAGACTCCTCTTTGTGTTCCTCATGCTCAGTATTCTGCAAGATTTCTCTTTTCCCCACATCCTCCAAAATCTCATTTTTCATCTCCACTTCATTGGCTTTGCCTAAAAGACCATTGAGAAAGTTGAGGGGGCCACACCACAGCACACCTCCCCGCTTAAAGCCCGAAAGACAGAATGAGAAGACCAGGTTAATAAAAGATCAGCTTTTGCCAATTATGTGAGGCAAAGCAGCAATTGAATTAGTAAGGATCCAGGGGGTTTGATCAGTGAAACTCACCACCACCCTCTCAAAGAAAGAAGTCTCTGGTGCTGGCTCGTGTTTTTGTAAAGGAGATTTATGCTCTCGGCTGTGGGAATGACAGCTTTCGTAGAGGAGAACAACTGGTTGAAGCAGTGCAATTTAACAGCAATACTTGCAGATGTACCTCTAAGGACTGTTTTTCCTCAGCAATATTCTCTACAACTTTAAGCCTGACACCCCTCTATTCATGCAGGAGTCTGATGCCATTACGATGGAATCATGAAGGACTATTCAGAGTCATGTTCTGCTTTTAAAATCTCAAACAGGCATCGTCAGTGCACATGACAGATACTGAATGTAAAATCTGATTGGCAAGCAAATGGTTTGGCTGTTCAGACCTCCCAACACAGATCAAAGCTCAGGTAATCTGTGTCCCTTATTTCAGCCACCCAGAGGAGAGGGGACTTCTGTGGTTTTTTGAAGGTTATTTTTGTTGTAACAGTTTTCTTTCCATTTATATTTAAAAGCAATAGATATTAAAACAGTAGTGTTTGTTGTTAGTTAGTTTTTGAGTCTATGCTGTACCTCTTCTGAGAAAAACCCACCAGAATTAGGAGATACAGAAAACATATTACATTTAAAAATACACCCTTACCTTGGTTTTTGGCGTTCCACATTGTTTCCACACAGAAACTGAGTGAGGAAGAAGCAGCCAAAAGCTCAAAGCAAGAGAACTGGCACTTGCAACAACTGGCTGCCTGCTGCTATTTACCAGTATGTTCATTTAGATCAAAAAATCCAACAAACCAAAAATATTACCTCCTTTCCTTACAATAGTACTCTAAATGGCCATTCACCACATAAAAGAGGTTTTGCCAACCAGATTTCTCCTTCCTAGCGCTATCCACATCAATTACACCCTTTGAATTTAAGTGTTACTGTAACAAGTAAAAACGCAGAAGTGTTAATTTTAACTGTTCAGTAGCACAGGGTACCAGGAACAAAGAATTTGTCCTTTGGTGTGCTTTGGCAGAGCCCAGCACTGTTGTTCAAGCAGACGCAGTTCTCAGGGATATAAATGAACCAACATACAAGCTCTTTAAAATGCCTTTTTTTCCTGATTATTTAAGGTATGTGCTGAAAAATACTGAGCAACAGTAGGATTATCCTGGGAGAATTTTCCTTTTCGGGGGGTTTAAATGGCGATGGGAATGACTGCTGCTTATCTGTAATGTCCTATTTGTATTCCCATCCTTTGTCACCTTGAAGGGGAAGTGAAGTCTGCCCCTGGAGGAGACTGCACGACACACTGGGAGCGATAATCAACACGAAGCAGGAAAATGCACGGGAGGTGATTGGACAAGGAGCATGCTGCGTGGTGTGTTAATTGTCCCACTAACAACTGCCCCATCCAAGCAAAGGTGGATGAATGAAGGACAGACAGGCAGGAGGGGCTGAAAGGACGCACAGCACTTACCTAGCATCCCCTCCCCTCCTGTCTTTAATGCCTGAGTGGTGCCTGGAACAGTTCGGGAAGAACCCAAGTGTCCTTCGTTATCCAGAATGTCTGATGTCTCCCCGTTGGTGGCTATATCAGAGTCTGGGATGATTCCATGTTTCTGTGGGAAACAAAAGCAATGCTTTAGAGCCTGCTGCTCGGAAAGGGAAGGATTGTCAAGTGCTCTTGTCCATGATACTCTGAATAAACAATTGCTTCAATCATTCCATTAAACATGGCTGGAAGTCAGGAAGGAGAACAGATATTGCAGTTCTCAGTTCAGCCAACCTGACAGAAAGCATGTGATCGCAGCGCTTTTTTTTTTTTTTTAACATAAATCTGCTGCATAAGATGTTCCTCAGAGAAGTGTCTCCTACGAAAACAACTTCTTAATACTCCAGTCTACACTAAGAACTCACAATCAATAGTAGGGGAAAGGACTTTATATAGAAAATCCCTGAAATGGCAATTTATAGGCAACGTGAAAATTGAGTTATTGCTACTAGACTTAATTTTTCTGCCCAAATGTACGGGGGGAAAGGGTCAGCAGATGAATATAAATTTCTTTTATCCCTCTTGCATACCTTCAGTTGCTCCTTCAGCACAACCACTTCGTCTCTAAGGTCATCTCGCTCACTCCTTATGGAATCAAAGAAATCTTTCTGCCTCTCTAGTGCCTGAGTTCCCAACACAGACAGAGGGCGAGGAGATGTGAAGAAAGGAAGGGAGACAAGTAAAGACCATGAAAAGCAAATGTAGACAAGAATGAGCAGATTTAAGATATTCAGTGGATGGAAGGGGCACAGATGACAAAGGTCGAGTTTACAGATTAAAGGACTGAGTTTGCATACAGAGAGAGCAACTTCAAATCCAAGAAAGGCACAGCTTATTCAATAACCAAGAATTCCTGCCAAAGACATTCAGAGCCCAATTCTTCATTAGGGATCCTTCAAATGAGGGTCCATTTTTTATTCCTATCTGCTAGACAAGCTAATCCATACCCGTATTGCTTTAGCGTGCACGCTGAAGACATCGTGCCATTCCCACATGGTAACAGAAGGGCATGGAAGTAGGCACACTGGATTTCAGGAGCCCTTTTATTTTACATTTTAATCAATTTGAAAGCTGCCATTAAGTCATCCTTAGTCTGGGATGCACCATGTGCAAATGCATATTTTGCTACTGAATTCCCCCCTCCCAGTATTTCTATGTAAGTACAAATAGAACAATTTAAAAAAAAAAATTAGACAATTTTCAGTTTCAAGCTGCTACAAATTCTTGGACATCACAAACATGGGCAAGCTGCCAGATTTCTTTCTCCTGCTCTATTCAGAAAGCCTTTCAGTGTTCAGCTGGAAAAGAAAACCAGAGTGGGTTTCCATGTGGCTTTGATAAGAGGTGATGGGAAGGGATGAGAAGCAAGGGAGACTTTCATCCCAACAGCCTATAAATAGCTCTATTACCTCTTTATCCCACTCCAGTTTCTGCTCAGTCTGCAGATTAAATCTGAAGAAGCGAAAATTCAGTGCTGATGGAATTGCATTATAAATAGCACTTCCTTTCTCCATATGGCAAATGCAAATGGTGCAGCACAGCAAATCAATTACCCTTGGTCTGAAAGCAGACCAGCTGCTAGATTTTCCTTGGATTTTAATATACTGGCCAAAGACAAAACTTGCTATTTGCTACTTCACTGGCAACATCATAGGACAGCCACACCAAGCAAAGGCACTACGGGGGGTTTTATCCATGGGGTTTTATAAAAGCAGGGTCAGGTGGAGAATGACAGTGCCACTTTGAACACACTTCAGGAGTTGAAAAGTCCTACCCCTATTTTTTTGTCTTTCCACTCTATTGTCTCCTGAAGATCGGAAATTTCCCTGACATAGCTCTGCTGTTTCTGTTGCAGCTGTTGGATTTCCTGAGGGGCCGGAGCAAAACAAGAAGACAGAAAGCAGGTAACAGGTTAACAAAGAAGGCCAAGATTGCAGTGATGCCAAAGAATGAAAAAAGTCAGGTGCTAAAGTAAATGAGTATCTACAATGCACAGTTTCTGACATCTCAACTGAACTTGTGCTCCTGAAGACAATCTTATTATCCACAACATGACTTAAAACTATTTTCCTCTGCATCTCCACAAACAGCTGTCCAAAATGCAATACTTGGGAAGAATAAGATAATACTTAAGAAAATACTATTTGAATTAGTCAGCTCTGAAGCTGTTTGGCCTGAAACACCAATATTTCTTCTGGTGAGAAACTCGAATAGGGAATAAAATTCTCCATGCTTCACGTTCTCCACTCTACCGTTAACTGGGAATGTACCAATCAAACAAGCCATTAAAAGAAAAAAAAAGTTACTTACTGCAAGCATTTCTTCTCTCTGCTTCAAAGCCTCTTTGATTTCCATGAACTGAAACTGCAATATGCTATGAGCGTGCTTCTCTCTCTCAAATTCCTGTGAATAATGGAATATTCACAAGATTATTATTAATCAAAAATAGCATCCCATCAAAAAGGGGAAAATAAGCCCAAACACAAAGAAAATGCTTACTGCAATGTAATTCTTGAATATCCCTCTAATCACAATCCCACAAGAGTACAATTTTTATCGAGTTTGTCCTTTTTCCAAGATGGTATTATTGCACCAAATATAGAAGTGACAGGCATCATTTAGCCCATTTCATAAGCTGAGCAGCAGGCTGAAGAGCTTTCACACTCCAGTCCTACAGACTGCACGGATGAATGGATGGGAATTTAACCCGCTCTTCCCACATGGCCCTGTACCGAAAGTCAGCTGGACTTTTAAATAAAAAGAAAAAACCACACTGTCTCTTTCAGGAACTGTGTTTTGAAGTGGGGTGTAGTCCAATGCCCCGAGCTACAAGAGGGGAGTTCTGAAAACATAAGCCCCGGTTTTATTGTTTAACACCAAATCATGAACTGAATTCATGTAAAACTTAATTCAGCACTTAACTGCCTGAACTGCCCAACTCTCCCACGGGCTGCCCGGAGACATCTTTGTGTGTAAAACTGCTCCAGAAGTCCCTATGGACAAACCCTACGAATTTACTTTAGAGATGGACTATAAAAGGAGATGTGATAATATCAATATATCAACCAGCTAGAACATTTCTCCCCTTCTTCAGAGACGGCTTGGGGAAAATTCTCATTTCTAAGACCACAAGCACACAATAAGCTGCTACTCCCCTTGCCTTAGCAGTAACTAAACCAGCAACTTGTTCAAAATTTTGAATAATAATTTAGCTGCCTCCTCCCAAAGATCTCTACCCCCCTCCAAATCTCTCCCGGTGATGTCCCATGCCAGAGCTATTTACATACTTTACTTTTCTCTTCATATTGCCTCCTGGATTCTGCCAGCTGTTCCTCTAATTCTAAGAGCGCATCCTTCAGGGTGTCCACTTGGTACATGAAATTGGTTTTCTCATTGTCCAGTTGAGCATTTGACACCATAGCCTTCTTGTATTTCTCCTCAACTTCAGCTAGAGAGTCCTGCAGAGAACAAGCAACCCCGGTCAGAGTCAGCAATAAAGGACACGTTGCCAGCCAAGACCTTCAGTGAGAAAATAAAGCCCCAAACCACAAGCTCACTGAGTTTGCCTATGGAAAGCAGCATTAATCCTGTGCTGGAGGCTTCCCAGCTGTGCCCAAGGTGAGGGAAACCTCCCGTGTCCCCACCACACTTGTGCTTCCAAGCAAGCAGCCTTACCTCAGCACGGATAAAACGCTTCCTGTTCTCTGCTGCTTCAGCTTCTGCCTTCCCGGTTTTCTTCCCTCTCCCTCCTCCCCCTGCCCCTGCACATTGGCAGCTCAAAGCAGCTGCTGAAGATGACAAGTTGGGATTTTTTTTTTTTTTAAAGGTAAACTGGCCTTGATCTAAGATCACTTTGGATGATCTGAGGCCTGAAATTAAGGCAGTTTGACAGCCACTTCACACTAATTTCAGGGATCCTTGCAGTGTGGGAACCCTTAAATACTGACTCAGGGATTAGAATTCACTGTGAAACAGAAAGCTGCAGCTTTTGTGACCTGATGTGTGATTTCCCATTAGGTTTCCTAAATCACGTCCCTTCTTTACAAATTTACTCTCTAAGATACAATTCCCAGTATCTTGAAAACCCCTTCTTTCAGCTTGACCTGAATATAAGACACTGAGATATTTATAACAACAAATGATGGTAAAATAAAGATTAGCATAACTTTTCATTTTTGCAGGCAAACTTTGTACTACTTGATTTCAATACTGAAATAAAAGAGTTATATAAACAAAGAGTTATATAAACAAAGCAGTGTAAATGTGCAAACAAGGAGGACACACGTGTCAGCATTTTAGTTTACAGATCAAACAATTTCTCTTGGAACTTGTGTAATTTTAATTATTTCAACTGAAGTACAGGTGAGTTTCATATACTTCCTTTTCCAGCCAATAAACAGAACTAAGGATGATAGTGGCAGAGCCTAAATCAGTTTAATTGATATTTCTATTAACAAATGAGGTAATTTGTCTTTGAGGACATGAATTTGTCCAGTTCCAAATGCTTAACTGTGTTTTGGTGCACTTTCCAGCTGCAGATGAGAAATATAAAGCACAGGAAAGCCACCAGGATTTGGAAAGCTCAGAAAGGAGCTGGAAAGGAAGTATATGCAAGGAAGAAGTTAAGGAAGTTCTGCTCCACTCTTTCAGCATGCCACTTTTTGGTTTCTTAGCATCAAACAGTGCAGCTTAGGTCCAAATGCCCCCAAAAGGCAGTCTAAGGGACATGGATTGAAAAACTACCTAAATCTTTTATGCGGTGTGATTATTTCGCTCTATCTAATACTCAGTGCCCAGGAAAAAAACCCAAATTTTACCAAAAAATGGCTCGACTACTCTGTTTCCACTGAAAACTCACTTAAGATGGCAACACCTTCATCTGTGAAAGTGTTGAGCTGATGACACAGTCAGCAATTAATGCTGGCAAATGTTGCATTCATCTATTTGCCTCTTCCAAAAAGCCACAGCTCAGGTCACTGCTCAGTTATCAGGAGGGTGGTACATGGATGTACAAGTTGGTTGTTGCACCAAAATGTATTTTTATGGCTTCGTGGAAGCGGTAAGAGCTTCAGCATTCCTTCTTCATGTAACAGGCTTTGTTACATGGAGTTTTGTTGCAAGAATTCTTTAAGGGTGTCTTCTGCCATCTAAAGATGAAACCAAAGTGACACCTCACATGACTTTTTAAAAATAAAAACATACAAGGTTCTAAACTCAGGTTTGTTTTTAGTACTGTAGGAGATGAGTTCCAGTTCATCTCCCAATATTGGAAGGCTTCCTGGATTAGGAAACTATATTAAAAGAAAAAACCCAAATACTTTTAATTTGCTAGCAAAATGATGACCTCCTCAAACCAGCAAAGACAACATGCAGTAGTGACCAGCAGCCTTTCACTGAACACTTGGAAGCATTTCTCACCACAACCAACCCCGGTCAGAACAGACACTTTGCCAGTTAATGAGACACACTGCACACAGTCCCAGCCTCTCCAGGAGAACAGCATGCAAGGGCAGCTCTGGGGCTCACACTGGGGCCAGGGTTAATGCTCACACACCGGTACCTTCAGTTCTTTCAGCCCCTGCATGTATTTGCCTTCTACATCCTGAATCTGGTCCTTTAACTCATAGATGTCCTGAGGGAGACGGCGAGAGAGGTCAGTGACGCCACGGACACCAACGGGCACAATGCAGCTGGGAGGGACAAGCAGTGCTCAAAGTGCTCCTTTCCACACCTCTCCCACACACGCTAAGGGCTCTGATCCTAAGCTGAGGCCTTGCCAGACAACCAGATTTCTTGGTTAGGAATTTGTGCTAATTCTGCTTTTCTTGGCTGGAAAAAGCGGAATCTTCAGTGTTGAGGACAAGGCACAGACCCAGGTTCAAAGGCTCCAACAATCACAGCCCAGCCCTTCTCTACCCCTTTCGCTGATGATCTCCCTCTGTCACAGTCTCTCTCCTCCCCTCTCCAGGAGTGCAGTGTGTTATCTCCACCCTCCTCATTCCCTGTTTCAGGATGGGAGGTGCCTTTTACAACCAGTCCCATCTGAGAGACGTCTCCGGCAAAGCTGTTCACTTCTCCTTCACAGCACGCAATTCACTGCTGCAACCGCCAGCTTCTTCCTGGGAAAGGAACCTGAAGGATATTCTGTAATTTATTCTGGGTTTAAGTCCTTCTCACCTTGATTTCCCTGATGGATGCCTCTGTGTCAGCTGAGATGGACGTGTCCCCGCTGCCTCTCCGTGAAGAAGTCCCGCCCAGAGAAGCCAAGGTAGCTGCTGATAAACTTGAGACAGTTCGTGCTCCCTACGATCACACACAGATAAACCATCTTAGAACCTTCTTTTCCAGACAAATCACGGGGGTTTAGCTTTCCCCTTTCCTTTCTTTTTTTTATACACACATTACACCAATCCTTGCACTTCTAAATTATACAGTTTTGATTAAAATCAAACTTTCTAAGAAGTAAAAAATCAAAGTCGAGATTTAGCAAGGGAAACTAATGAGAAAATGGAGATCAGAAGTATTTAAATAATATTGCAATAGGATTTTGCATAATTTAGCTTCTAACTATTAATTCTTAATTGGACCAAGTCTTTAGGGGCTAGTATCAGCCTGACAGGCATTTTCAAAACTTGTAATAATAAATTCTCTGGAAGCTTTGGAAGCTCCTCTCCTTTACGGATATTTATTTACTCTGCAGCAGTGGCCACATGAACTGTTCAACCGTACTCAGGGTTAATGTAGTAGCCTCCTCTATTATTATGATGATTTATTTATTTTTACATAAATAACTTCAGTCTTATAACCAAGATCTAATAAACACGCGCAGTATTTGTGTGGCTTGGTCTCAAGCAGTTTCAGCCAACTGCTGTTGAAGGTCACCTACTTAACATCGAGTCAGCGGGGGCTGAAAAGTTCATCTTCAAAAATGCTGTAGCAGAAGGCTCCAGAAATTCAAATTTTTGCTCCATAATGAATTTTACAGGAGATTTCTGTACACTCATGGCAAGCTCTACGTACCAAAAAGAATGAAGAAAGCACTATTGTCAGAATAATTGATAAGATCCTTCTTACCTTCTCAAAGTCTTTTTCTGGCCTTTCCTCAATCTGCAAAAGAGAGATTGAGAATGAATCATTAAGAGAATCAATAAAGGGTAAGAGAAAGCAGTCGCGTAGCAGAAATGCCACCACATCCTCCCCCTCCCAAAAAGCAAGATACCAAGTTAGACTTGAAATCTAAGGCTTCAGACCTGTGGTAAATATTCCCCACTCAAGACAAACAGGGACTGCAAGCAAAGATCCAAGACTACAAAACTGATCCTCAAGACAAATATCAGGGATCAGTCCAAAGTCTAAACAAATGGCTCTTTTAGAGTTTCAGTACTTCACTGCAATTTACCAATTTAGGAGAGAGATCCTGCACTAAAACTAGTCTAGAAGAAACAAAACCGCAAGAAAGGAGCATTGAGGAGTACAGAAAATTACCATGGATGCAGACAGCTTAAATGTTTAAAAGTTACAGAACATCTCCATCTAAAATGGAACGAAGTGTAAAAAGACTGAATGAAATGAAAAAGTCAGCAGAACTCAACAAGTCCTGAATTCTTCTTGGGACATTCAGAACAGTCAAGATGGTTTCTTAAAAGACTCCTAGAAGATGAATGTCTTCCCCAGACCAAGAGGAGCCTAATTGCCAAAGGGAACAGTGTTTTTGAAATGATGGGAAAAACAACCAGGATAGACCTGATTCAGGGCAAGGCAGGAGATAACTGAGGTTAAGTTGATAATTTCCATTGAAAACACACTCAAAACCGACATCTCTTTCTAAACAGTACACATTTGGCACAGTTGTTTGGGGTTTTTTTTTTCTTTGAATTATATAGAATAACATGGGGATGATCCCACTCGTTATTTTTCATACTACCTATGTTATCCTATTAAAAAAAAAATCCCAGAACTGAGAGGTACTTGTTACAAATCAGCTTTTTACACTGACATCTCACAGCTAAAATTCCCTATGATTTAGCATTAAGAAAACTTAAGTTTGAGGCTTCAAAGTAAAATAAGCCAGACTTAAAGCACTAGATCTAAACTTGCAAAGACACTGAATACACTAAATATTTAGGGAAAAACCCCCTCAAATTTCTGAATTTGGAGGCAGTAAGAGAGGGTCATTAATGAAGGCAGACACTTAAGCTCAGACCCAATGAACAAGATGGACTGAGTTGTGCAAACAGCTTTTTATTTTCGTGCCAGACAGCTCCAAGTGCTGGATTTGGCAGCCTTCTAGCCTGGCCAAACACTGTGTTGTTGTTTATCAAGACAGCTGTGGCAGGGTCAGTACTGGCATGTGACAAAAGATTAGTGTGTACACACACATCTACCTCTGGAAATCTGTGTACAGCCTTTGCAAAATCTGCCTTACAGGGCACAACTCAAAATATTTATTTTCCTTCTGCCTTTTGCACAATGGCCTCTATTTTCTGAAACAAAGTGCAATCTCAGTTTTTAGCAAAATAAAGAAGGGAGCAAATATTGATGTTGTTTTGATGATGCATCACATGAGTCAAATAAAAGCTTCCATTTACAAAGGGGAATGTTGAAGACGAGGTGGTGAGAGCAATGACTAGTGAGTATTTCTACTCAGAGCACTCATAACCACACCTGTGAAGCCTGCTACACCTTTATTGCAAAACTATCTTAATAACTCTAATGGGGCATAATCTTTACTAATGAAAGCTATTTAGTAACATCTAAAATTGAGATGGTTAAGAAAACAAACCAGATTTCATCTTCCCTAGCGATGCCCTTGCACGCATCCATCCGGTGCCATGAATGCCACACTCAGAGCAGTTTCTCCTCAAAACCAGTAACTATCCCTACCAACTTATTTAAACATCAACACTTAAAAACTCAATCAATTTTGAGAAAAGCCAGTTCCTCACACCAAAATAACCTCCTTGCATTGCATAGACACCTCCTGCTACACGACACTTTTCCGAGCAAAAAGCCAGTCTGAAACAAGCAGCATTTAATTTTATGGTTGCGTGGCAGTGATACGCCAAAATCTATCATGTAGAAAGAGAGAAGCCTGTCTTAGGTTAATATTTTATACAGCTTTCCTCCTGCTCATGTTTAGATTAATGTATTCACAGTATCACTCCTTTAAAAAGATAAACTCTTCCTAAAGGAATCAGCCACCAGAGGGAACTCCTGCTTTCCCCCAGGTTTCCAGCTTTCCCCCAGTCCCCCACAAGCCCTCTGGCAGTTGATTCAGTAATAAATGAAACAGAGAAAGGTCAGGAGAGAAATGTTTATTTTTATTTGAAGTTGTACAGAATTCTTGCCCAAAACACTTACCTTCTGTATTAGCATTCAATCAAGAACCCTGCAATTATTAAATAGGCTGAAATAGGCTGACTCCACCTTCGCAGCACTCAGCAGCACAGCCCTTCATAAAAATATCCTGGCTTTGGGACTTTTCCACACACGAATGTAAAGGATTGACAGAATACTTGCCAGTAAAGGAGATTTAAAGAGGGATTCACCTAATGGTGCCTTTAATTTACACAGCACTACCATTTTTCATTTGCACAAGGGTACGGGTCTGTCTCTAATCACAGATTATCTTCCTCTTCACCAACAACTGGGGCAATTTGTACTTTAGTGCGTAAAAAAGCAGGAAAAGGAAGTCATTTTCCAAGGAACTCCAGCACGCATATCTTTGTTTTGGCTGCTCTCTGCAAAATAAGCGCAGTGGGATCAGAGTTCAGCCTCTTCTGACAGCGATTTTGGAATAAATCCAGAGCCACATTACAAAAATGTCAGCAATATCAGAGCTCACCGCAGCTGGAAACGTAACACGGGCAAAACCACCCCACAGGCCTTTATATGGATAAAGTGCCATATTGTTCTATGTTTTCCATAGATTAAAAGGGTTAACCCTTGAAGCTCTTTGCCACCACTGGAGTGTCCAGGCCAAAACGAGTCCCTGCAGCACTACCACAGAGCATCCAACCAAACGAACACCTACTGCAAGTAGAGGGATCTTAAAGGCAATGAAAGACCAGGACTGAGGCACAGTTTCCAGCTTCCAGGCTCCTGAACAAGGCCAGGGAAGGGAAGCCTGGAACTCTTCTGTCTGTGCCACGTCCCATGCTCGGGTATCAGAACAACTTCGGTGTTCAGTACGTGGCTGTCACTGCTCGGCTCCAGCTCAGATCTTGCACTTAGCTCAACTTCCTCACGAAAGCAAGGGGGATTTTTGGTGACAAATCAAATTAAGATCATTTCCTGCCCACAAAGTAGCACAGCGCAGCTTGAAATCGAAATATGGCCGACAGCAGAGAAAAGTTGTTAGGCTAGAGCTGAACACAGGATGGTATCTACAAAATCTGGAATTAAAAAGAAGAAAAGAGGTACTGCAGTCAGTACAACCCCTCCTACAACCCCCATCTTACCAGTCTGATCAGCTGGGCTGGGGCAGGCAGTAACAGAGTTCCTGCTGTTTCTCCAGTGAGAGCCACCTTAACTCCAGCAATTAGCAACAAGCCTTTCAAAGTCAGCAGGGGAAAACCACTGCTGAAATTTGTCAGGTCTGAAGAGGGTTTGTGAGAAGAATCCTCTCTCAGGAATGAGTGCTATGCCAAACGTCACTGCCTAAACAAACTTATCAGTCCCAGAAATGCAAGCTAGCACTGCAGCAAATCCTCACTCCAGAGGGGCCCAAAGCACATCCAGACTGTCAGAGGCAGGGCTAGGATACAACCTACCCTAAATCTTCAGATAGAGAGAAGGCAGAGCTTCCTAAGTGCCTCCATCAAAATTAAGTCTGTCAAGTGTCTTCATTTCATTTCTGGTGAGAACATGATGAGCTTCTGCCAGTGATCAAAGGTGTTCACAACTGGGCATTGATGTATGACCTGATGCATGGACACACTGGGGAATGAGAGGCTGGAGAGCAGCAGGGATGTGGGGATCCTGGTCAAGGGCCAGTTGGATCTGAGTCAGCAGTGCCCTGGAGCCTGGAGGGACATCCCTGTCCTGGGGAATCAGGCCCAGCATGGGATTGTCCCACTCTGCTCTGGGCTGGGCCGGCCTCACCTCTAGTGCTGGGGCAGTTTTGGGTGCCACAATATAAAAACTATTTAAAGCTGTTAGAGAGTGTCCAAATGAAGAGGGGGAAGGGTTTGGAGGGGCCGCACGAGGAGCAGCTGAGGGCATTTGGTTTGTTCAGCTGGAGCAGAGGAGACTGAGGGCAGAGCTCATCATGGCCTGCATTTTCCACCCCTGGGGCAGCTCCGATCTCTGCTCTCTGTGGCCACGGACACAGGACCCAGGGAATGGCTGGAGCTGTGCCAGGGGAGGGGCAGGCTGCATATCAGGAAAAGGTTCTTCCCCCAGAGGGTGCTGGGGCACTGAACAGGCTCCCCAGGGAATGGGCACGGCCCCAGGCTGCCAGAGCCCAAGGAGCATTTGGACACCGCTCTCAGGGATGCACAGGGTGGGATTGCTGGGGTGTCTGTGCGGGGCCAGGAGTTGGACTCAGTGGTCCCTGCGGGTCCCTTCCAGCTCAGGATATTCTGCAACTCTGTGTGCTCGGGCTGAACTCCGACTGCTCGTGTTGCTGCCTGAGCCTCCAAAAGAAGGGAGAGAGCCAGGGTGAGCCATCATCTTCTCAGTGTAGCAAAACGTGCCCTCTCCTCTTGTTTTGCCTGCCTTGCCTTAGAAAGCCTTCAGACAAATACTACTGCATTCTGAGTCTGTTTCAGATTTAGAAATAATTGCTTTTCACTCGTAGCTTCTTAATTTAAAAAAGAAAAATAACAAAACTCCTGCAATTCATATTAAAAGCCCAGCTCTGCCAAAACACGCTGAGAGCTCAGGCACAAGATTTACCCCCATCTGTACAGAAATATCTGATGTTTGCTCTCAGTAGTCTTAAGATCTGTACTTTATGTGAGGATGGTTTAATATTAAACAACGTATTTGCATATCTGCCGTAACTGCAAGGGCAGCAGATAATTACCAGTGGGGATAACATGAAAAATATTAAGGAAAAATAAACAAACAGCAAACTTCATTCAGATATAGTAAATTCTTAAAATAACTACAAAGACAAATATTCACACATTGTGTTTAAGTGTCTTCCTGCCTTTGACTGTATTACCAACATGGTAACACAAATGAGAACACAAGTGGCAAAGCTGTGCACAGCAGGAAAACTACTGCAGGAAAACGACTGCTGCTTTTTGCTCACTGTTCAGTGAACAGTGACAGAAGGGGGAAACAGAACTCTGAGAAAAAAATTTCAGAGCTGCGGTGACAAGCTGTTGTATGCTTTAATTTAGAAAGTTCCGTGGAATCATTCTCCACTCTCAAGCACCTGACTGAAAATGCTACCAGAACACTTTGAAGCCTTTGTCAGTAAAAGTGATCCCTCAGTCTGAGCTACAGGAAAAGCAATGTCTGTTTAATACAGGAAAAAATATTATAGTCACAAGGTGCTGCTGGATTGACCCCGTGCAGCGATAAGAACTTCTAGGATCAGCTAGACTCACGATGACATTAACTCTCTGCTCTTCTTCAAGGTGACAGAGGTAAGGGAAGCTCTTCACACCGGGCAATAAACCACTAATTAAAACAAAAAAAGGTAATTTAAGGAGTCTCCCTGCAGAGCAGATTCAGCTTGGTGCTGACACAGCAAACCATCTCCAGCCACTTGCATACCGAGAGGCCAAAGTGTAAGCAGAGCATTTAAAATAGAAAACCTCCCTTGCACCTCTCAGCATCCCGTGACTCCCATAAGGAACTTGCAGGAATGACTCAGTTGGAATACAGAAAACACCTGATGGAAACCAATTGCAGTGTGTGGGTACCCAGTTCTTATTACCCTTACAGAATTTTAATGGAATCCCTGTTTATTCTGATTAATTTTTGCTTTGGGGGTAATTGAAATTCAGTCTGCAAAGCCATTTTAGAAGTATTACTAATATAAGTTATATTCTGCAAGAACTCATAGCTCAGGGACTCAGGTTCAGGGGCTAATTAAAATACTGATTTATTTATAGCTCACCGGCTGCCACACATTATCTGATGAAAATCCCTCTGTTTTTTAATAATTTTAAAAAGTGAATGTACCCTTGGAACACCAAAACTTCAGAGCACACAGCTCTGTTCTGTCAGTTTTCAAATGGCAGACTACAAAACTCACTCTCTGTGGCAAATTAACGTTGTTAGAGTTTAGTTTACTGTAAGCTGCACGTTTCCTCTACGAGACATCCTACAGCACTCAGCAGCCGTCCCCATGCTTGGAAATAAATCGGGAAGGATACTCAGAGCTGTAAACAGCTACAGAGAGGAACAGCCACAGAGAGAAAGCACAATGTGCCATTGAAAAAAAAGACAGAAACCCCCTGAAAGCAAGGGATGGACAAGCCTTTAGCACTTGAGCCTTGTTCAGCCACAAACTATGCCAGGTGCTCCTTATCCTTCCAGCACTTCACCATGCTTAAAGACTCTGCAGTGTCTGGCACTCCACAGTCCCACAAAGATGTTCAAATGCAGCCTCTGGAGAGCCCTGCAGCTTTGCACCAAAATACTGCTCACTGGAGAGAAACTGAACTGCTTAAACGCTGCAGTAAGAATTAGGGTTTCCTGCTCCCCCAAAGGAGACACAGCACTTCCATCAACAACCCAATCTTTTCCACAATAACCTTGCTGTGCTTTATTCTCAATTTAAAGCAAATACAGCGTTGTCATGAGAGTCCAAAGTGTACTTTTTGTTGTAAAAACACGTGCATCTGCATAGAAATTGCTTCAGTTTTGCAATTTCTCCCCTGGTTTCTTTGTCTTTGCCCAGAAGGTCCAATTAATACCCTAAGAAACTGCCTCATGAGGGACAGCGACCTCTCTGTACTAAAAAGACCTCAAAGAAGAGAGGAATGAAACAGCGGAGGGACAAAGAGAAATAGAGGAGCTCACCACTGGACTGGCCCGAGCAGAGCTGGCTCTGGAGGATGCCCGAGACCCCGAACCAAGGTAGCAGCTGTACTCGGAAGGCTGCCGCAGGAAAACCGGGAACAGCAGGCAGAGAAAAGAGAAAGGCGTTAGAACCGGGAAGGGAAGCAGGAGAGGATGTAGAGCATCACATCTGAAATTAGTTAAGGAGATGGTTACATGCAGCTGGACAAAGGAACAGCAGTGAAAGTCGGAGAACAGACTGTTAATTTGAAAATTAAGGCAAGCAGTAATTCCATTGGCAGTTCAAGTAGAGTTTTGATTCAATTCTTAGAATACTAATGATTTATTTTTATCTCCTCAGGTACCAGTCACAAGTAAACAATTCAGCTTCTCTACAAAAGGCTCCATCCTACTACTTTGCAAGAGCTCTGAAGGTCTCTGGTGAATCATTTTCCCATGTTCCCAACGTTGTGCACATATAAAATGAATTCGTGCTCCACAGGCCAAAGGAAGAAACATCCATCTATGTGGGGATTAAAGTAAAAACCGAGACCAGCTCAGAGACTGAGTTATCTCTCCTGGTTTTCCAGCACCTGCAGTCCTCATCTCCTGCCAAAGAAAGTCTTTTAGCTTTTTTTAAAAGGAAACATCTAAGCAGAGATGCAGGACTGGGCTGGCTGGTTGCTGACGAGGACAAAGAACGTGTCTACACTGTTTTATTTCCAGAGGTTTTAATGCAGTGGAAGTGGAGTAGGGAAATGAAAGTTTAAAGCATCAGGGTAACAGAACTAGAACTCACTTTGGAAATAATGAGTTTATTTTAGAGGGGATTAGGACTGCTTCTCAGATACAAACACACAGAAATCTGAAGAATTATCATACTTTGGAGATGCTGTGAGGTTTTTAAAGGTTTTTTTTTACTGAGTCACCCGGCCACTACAGGAATCCCTGGACTCTTTAGCTTTACAGAAACAGCCAGGCCTTCACCAAGCCACTGCAGGGCTGCTCCATCATCATTAGTCACAGTAACAAAGCAGCACAGCATCAACTGACAATTAAGCTTCCAGCACTAATAAATGGTGAGAGGCTGAGCTGGAAATAACCCCAGCGAGAGCACCAGCACAAGGTCAGCCACTGACCACAAAACATTCCGTGCAAGGTGCACAGCCCTCAGCGAGCCCTCAGGCAGGGCTGTGTCCTCGGATGCACCCAGAGGGAGGCCCTGGCACAGCGTGTCCAGAGGAACTGTGGCTGCCCCATCCCTGGAATGTTCAATGTTGGACGGGGCTTGGAGCAACCTGGGATGGTGGAAGGTGTCCCTGCCCAGGGCAGGGGGTTGAAAGAAGGTGGCCTTTAATGTCCCTTCCAGCCCAAACCATTCTGGGATTCTGTGTCTTAACACTGGCTTTGTGCACCCTATCTTCATTTCAGAGGTGAGAATACGCATGATATGAAACTGCTGCACACTCCTTACAACTATTGCCAATCACACAGTAATTCCTACATTAATGACAAAAAGCACTGAAGTAAAAATAAATTTTCTTTGGTCACCACAGTGTTTTATGTTTAACAAGAGAAGAGTTTAGGATAAATTTGAAACACAGGGACAGGGAAAAAGTTTTAACTGCTGATGAGTCCCATATTAATGTTTCCAGGCCCTATTTATTCCACAGCTGCTCCCTGTGCGTTGCAGGGCTGACTATGGAAATAAGTGGCTGGGACCAAGCAAGGCCACTTTCAGCCTCACCCCCTGCATTCACCTGCTCATCCAAAACCATTTTTTGGTAACAGCCACCCAAGTGACACTCCCTGTCCACGTTAAACGTGCTGCAAGGTTCAGAGGCATGAAAATAACCACAGTTATTGTGACTAGGTCGCTCCCTTTGAGACAAACTCCTCCTGTTTCAACTCTCTCATTACTACAGGCAGCAGGAACTGGAAGGGCTGGGTTACACACAGGCCTCCAAATACCTGTGGCACAGGGTGGGATGGGGATGAAGGGAGGGGAAGGAGCACCAGTGTTTTAGTCAGTGTTCCCCGCTCAAGCCATTGACAGCCCGTGAAAGACCTGCAAAGAGGTTTTGGGCTGAGAGTTTGCTGTAAATGATTTTTTGTAGCTGTGAAGTGGGATGGCAAGAGGATGGCACAGCCCTTGAAGGACTAACAATGCTTAGTAAGCATTCCTGAAAGTGTTTCCTCCTCCAAGCTAATAAAAATGTAATGTTTAAAGTTAAAGTAACACCAGTGCTCTGCCTTGAGGCTTTTCACTCCTATGGCCTTAGATGGTGGTTATTTGTTTGCTGGGTTTTTTTTTGGTCGGGTGGGTTTTGCTATCATCAGTGAAGGGGATGAGAAGTAGAATAAGCAGTGGGCCCACAGAGGAGGACTTAAAAATCAAAAGAGATTGGTGCTTTTCTTTTTCCCCAGGTGGACACAACAGCAGCAGGTGTACTTCCTGGCCCACACACCCACGGAGGAGAAGAGGTGAAGGCATTTTCTGCCTTTTAATCAGTAAACCCAGTCATGGAGTTTCTCTTTTTTGAAAGGAAACACTTTATGTGGTCATTCCTCATATAGTTGCTCCCCATCCCTGACAGAGCCATCCACTCTCAGGAACACATATTTTGGAAGCATTGTCATGTATATGCATGTAAATATAAATATAAATGTATTTAAATATAAATCCAAGAAATAAAACCAAGCAAACTAGATATTCTCAAATATCATTTACTTCACACTACTTGTGTGGAATTGATTTTTAAATTTTTGGCTGATTGTTTTTTAAACTTGTATTTTTCTCAGTTTTTAAAAGAAGAATTAAGTCTCAGGGAGGGAAAGGATTTCGTGTATGGCCTTTCCAAGGTGTTTTATCCACAAACCAAGCGCGAGGCAGGACTGGATTCCCTGTCCCACAGAGGGGCGAGTTCCCATTGATCACTACTCATTATTTCATGGAAGCTCGTGGGAATGGTGCTCCCACTCCTGCTGCCTGCAGCAGCAGGCCCTGAATGTCACACAGCCCATGTGAAACGTTCCTCAGCCCGGCAAAGGACAGACACAGAGCAGGGAAATGCAGAAAACCTCTTACAGCACGGGAACTGGGGGCACTATAGCGCCGGCTCCCGCTGTAAACGCTCTCCTCGTACACAGACGCCTACAATTAAAACACAGAGTCAGCACAGGAGTGGCAGCTCAGGCTGCAGAGTCACAAATTCACCGAGGACACGTGGCAATGAGCAGGATGGGCAAGGACAGGGACACGTCCTGTGTGCAACCACGAGCAGCATGCAAGGGAAGATCCAGCGCGGCCTGGGGAGCGCCACGGGACACGTGCAAGGTCTGACACTCCCCCGGGCATCACACCCCATGCATTTCTATCCCTTCTCCCGGGGCTTCCACTCAGCAGTCACTGCAACTCAACACTTGGACTGCCTAGCCACGAAATGGCTACATCAATTCTTAAACTGTTCCCGCCTGTTTCACCTTCATCGCTGGTGCTGGCAGCGAGAGGAAAACCTGATGAGCTTCACTTACCAGCCAGTTTAGTAAATTAATAAAATAGGAGGAAAATGCATATTTTAAGACTGACTCCAGTTTAGCACAGAGATATATGGCTCAGGGAACACATGGGGAGTAGGAAACTCTACCTTTAAGCTTTGAGAAAAAATTCTGAGAAGCTCATTTTAAACAAGAAGGCAGGAATTTGTCTAAAAAAAATTTGTGAACAGATTTTTGTTAGTTGTTGAGCAACCAGAAAGAATTGATGTTGCCTCTGTGTCCTGCTCCTGGAAATACACCAAGGAAGACAACTCTCTCCACATGGACACGATACCTGTGGCAGCATCACAACCCCACGAGCACAGTCCCAACAGGAAACAAAGGAAGGATCAGCAAATCCAGGTCTGCACAAACAGCATCACACACGTGGCATTCAGATGGATGGGACACCAGGGTGTGAGAGACAAATGCACCCGACAGGAATGACAGACAGAGGCAGGAGACAACATGTGCATGGCTGGGGGTGAGTGGCTCTGGTGTTGGTGTTCAGAGCATCGGCACAACAAACCCTGTAACTCCTGGCTGGCAGGGCATCGCTGTACAGCAGGGAGGGCTGAGGGAGACAAGCACAACACTTTTTTTTTTTTGGCAGAGAAAATGAAACAAAAAAAGGTGCCTACAGCAGAATTAACCCTCTTGGTGAGAGATTAGGATCAACTACACTACAACAGAAGGAAACCCAGCACAGAGAATATTAGTCATCTGCACCATAAAAGCATTAGCTCTCAGCTCCCAAAGACTAAGAATACCAAGCAGACACGTGCATTTCCTACAGGAAGGGAGGACACGACAGTATGCAAAAGGAAAACAGCATAATTTAATTTTAGGTTGTTAGGCTGTTATTGTCTCCCACACGTTTGTGTACAGGAGCCAGAGAGGGGGTTTCTCCTCACTTCAACCAAAGCCAGAAAAAGAGCTACACAGAAGCGCTTCAGGGTACACACTGTGAGTGTTTCACACAGCTGTAAGATCATCTCCTGTGTATTTTATTATTCACAAATGCAGAGAAAACGCAAATAATTCAGGAAAAAAATCACAAGTGCTTCAGTCAGAGCAGCTTGAAACAAGTGTTAGTAACCATCCCCCCCCAAGATGCAGCAGTTAAACAAACTCAGAGCACTCGCTGTGTCTGGCAGAGTTGGGTGCAAGAGAGACTCCAGCAGTGATCCCCAGCCCAGGGCCTGAGGCCAGGTCCCACTGCCAGTGCCCCACTCCACATCCCTGTGCTGTGTCCCCAGGCAGGACCTGGAGCACTGCTGGAGCTCTGCTGGCACTGGGCTGGCCGAGCTTTGCCACACACGGGGGACAATCCAACCTCCTGGGGGTTTTACAGCTTCACTGATGTTCTTCCAGCAGTCTGGGAATTGCTTCCCTGTAATTTCATGTCAGGCAGACTGGATTGCCTCAAGCTCACCAGACTGACACGCTAGGCAGAGGAGCTGCCTCAAATAGAGAACTTCAGGTAATTGAGATTTCCCTTATTTTTCCAGACCTATTGAGGCCAATGGCAGACAAGGAAAGGGAGGAGCAGCAAAGGAAAACTGACTGTGCTCATTTGAAAAGAGTTTTCCATTACTCATTCCAATCTTAAAAGGTCTGATTTGTTTGGGGTTTAAGTTTCACTAAAAAGAGCTACAGAGACTCTTGACAATTGGTCCAAATTGATTCCTAAGTACAGGAGGTTGTATTATCCAAACCAAGTCCAGGCCAGGTGAAGCCAGAGGGCAACAGACCCAATTTCCATTTTGGGAAGAAAGTTGAGATGTGGAAGCATAGCTGCTGTTGGGGAGACCCAGGTCAGAGTAGTAGGAAGCCTGCATTAACAAACAAAACAAAAAATAACTCCTTGAGAACTCAGCTTCATTCTTTATTCCTTTAAACGGGAAGCAAATGTAAATTAGGTGATTACAAACTGCAAGCAGTCAAAGTGGTCACAGATGCAAAAAGAAGAGAGAACTGCTTTAAAGCTGTGAGGATCTGTGAAAACTGTGTGACCTTTCAAGCACTGGTCAGAGAGCTGGTCAGCTTCCTCCCGAGATCCTGAGGAGTTTATGCCCTGTCAGCTGCACTCCCAGGAGAAGGTGAGATCCTGGGAGATAGAGAGCAAAGCCAGGGACCCACACTGCTGGCTGTGCCCAGCAGGAAATGCAAGCAACCAACCCACTGTCAGATATGGCAAGGCTGAGTGGGGAGACAACGCTTCTCTGAGAAGTGAGACTGTGTACATTAAACACCTTCTTTAAATTAAACACCTTCTTTCCCTGCATCCAGTCATCCCTGCACTTTTGGTCCACTTAGGGGATCTTAATGAGGAGTGGTTGCTCTGAAAGGTCTCACGCCTTCACCTCCTTAGCTACTCTCCAGAGCTCTGCTTTTACACCTATTCCCTGACACCTTTCCTCTGCAGACATTTCTCACGGGGGTCTAGGCAGCCAAGGTTCTCTGCTTTCAGTAGTCAGCCCCTTACAAGCCCTAACTCATCCTTGCTTCACCACCGTGCTCCAGGGAGGTGTTAATTTCTTCACAAAGGAGGGAGATCTGTGGCAAATTAAAGAAACTTGTTTGCGTTCTTCTGTCACTGCAAGCAAACAGATGTTTGGCTATGACACAACACCCACAGGTACAGGCTGGGGTAAATCATTGTCCAACCTCAAAAAAAACCTAACCCAAGAAACAACCAACCCACAACCCAAAACCCCCCCAAACAATGCCTGTAAAATAAGACTTTTACTGAAAGGAAGCCTGAACGGAACTTTAAGAAATTACTTTCATTCCTACTTAGAGAGTCTGCAATCTGCACATGGACTACCTAAGCACATGGCATTAATCATATTTAAGGGATCAAGCTGTGACACTGCAAGTGCAGTGTCCACATGGAGATCAGTCTATTCTGTGACCTAAAGCTGGACACCTATTTTGGAAACAGCCATTGCCAGCAGGTTCATCATTTCCCTGCTGTCCTGAAGAATTTTCCTCTTTTTCATTTTTCCTCGTCACTTGGACAATCTTTATGATTCAGCTTGGGCTTTTTGGAGAGAATATTCATAAAAAGTGAATGCCAGCCGGGCTGGCATCAATTTGGCTTGAAGTTTCAGCTCTCCTGAGTTACCCTCAAACTTTCCTCCCCCTCCTAATTAATGATTACTCCAAACAGCAGTGGAACTACAAGGAACTAACGATGTTGCTGTAATTAAGCTCTACTCAGACTAAACCCCCACACTGCAAACCCTAATTCCAGGATGATTTTAAATTATTTAAATGGAAGCCAAACAACTTCTTCTCCCTGGATGACTTTCTTGCAGATATTTTGCTCTCCCTGCGGTCCTCGGAGCACTGGAGTATGTCAGTAAAGAGTAAGAACATCATTTGTCACCAGTGCTACAGAATAAAGCTCCTTGAACTCATCAAATGGGCCAGCAAGAGGGCCAGCAACAGGACAGGCTGTTTTCTTAGCAGTTCAAGCAACAGTATTTCACTGTCTCTTATCCACATAATGCCAGCTAAATTATATGGCAGCAACAATTTAAAATGGACCTGAAATGCCAGGTCCCGTTTCACTGTTTATCCAGGCGCCTGCTTAACTTCGTGCCTACAAAGTAACCCCCTGAACCCTCCCTCATGTTCAGCGTGTATTGCTCAAACACTTGGCTAAATGGAGGCTTAAAAGGAGTTTATTTTTCGCCTAAACATTGAGCTTTAGGCTGCATACCACTAAATTTCTTTAGAAGCCTTGACAGCACAAAGATCAACAGGCTCTGAGCTTTCGTCTGGCTTTGTTAAAATAAAGGAAAAAAACCAACCCCAAAGAGTTCCCCCTCTGCCCCCAGGCTGTGCTTGGACAACCCCTTTAAATCATTTGCACAAACCCCAATATTTAACAAAGCAGGGCCAGGAGTTGCTATAATTGACACACAACACTTGTTGTCCTGGAACGTTGTGACCTGCATCCTCACAATGCAGTTAATAATTAAGCTTTTTTGGACTAGAAATAAAAGTCCATTAATGTTAAGTAGCTAAGTGGGAACACTTGCACTGGCTCTTCACCTCTAGGCGTTTCCAGAAACCCTAGGATACAGTTTATAAAGGGGAAAAAAAAAACCAAACCAAAGGCATTTAGTTAAGCAAACTTCAAATAAACAACGTGCATTTGGGGGAAATTCAAAATCCAAAGTCCATTTTAACTATGCAAATATCAAGGCACGGACTAAATTAGGAGACTCAGTGCCAGAGCACGGCATGAACACCTTGCAGAGGTTGAAAAGCGCTCATTCTGTTTCCAGCACGTGGAAATCCTCCCTGCCAGTGCTGTACAATGCAATTTTTACCCAATTTTGTTTACAAGTTAAAGCAGTTCTGGCTTTCAAGATCTTTCTGTACCAATTTCAGAGACTCCCCTTCCCACTCATGGCCTGATTTTTGATTTTTTATTTCCCAGACAGCTTCTTGCTGCACCTCCAGTGTCTGACAAACTCCAAACCCACAACATGCAAGACAGGAAAAACCTGCTTCACTGCCGAAAAGATTTTGCTAATTAGCTTCAATCCCATTAAATAGAGTAATAGAATTTTATAGCAATAGAAATCATCTACTAACCCTGCTAGATTTTCTACTCTGGGATGATCCATACACGTCTTCCTCATAACCATTGGTCTGTTACGGAAGGAAAGGAAAAGAAAAAGGAAAGACAAAAAAGGAGAGGAAAAAAAAATTGACGTAGACCCTACAGGGAATTTTTAAGCAAATGTCATCACTTATGAAAAGCAAAGGCAGAGACAGAACTTTTCAAAGATACACCAGGAACAGGAGCAGTGCAGGATTAGGTCACGATTTCAAACACGAGGACACCAACATTTGTGTCAATACCTCTATAACAGCCAAAAATGTCAAGGATACTCCTGCTTGCCCTTTTTGATCCCCCCTTCTTTTTTTGCCTCCCCTATTATTACTGGTCTATATTCAAACACTCTGTCAAGGGAATAGGGGACGAAAAGGGGACAAAAAGGAGACCAGAGACTACAATAAAGGACATATATCACCACAGCTATTTATACCTCGGGCAGCTAAGCAATTAAAAAGCAGCAAATTGTAGTAGAAGAATGAATTCTATTTGAAAAATCCAGCTTAGGAAACATGCAGTGCTGTATAAATTCTCTTCTTTTTGATTCTGAGCATCAAAATTAAACCCAGACAGTGGCCATCTGCCACACCCCAGGATTCTGCAGCAGTCTGAGGGCTAGTAAGAGATTTGGGTGGGCTCAGCTGTCCTCCCTGGTGTCAGGAAGATGTTTTCCCTCAAAGGAGGAAAAACAAACAGGCCCAGAAGGACTGTTCCATAAACAGGGCGAGGTGCTTCAAATCCCTATGGCAGCAGTGCTGGGAATAAAACAAAACAATCACAGTGACTCAGTCCTTAGTCTGGGAATGTGGCGGTGAAGAAAAGAGGACAGACCCAAAAGTCTCCTCAATCGATAGCATTAAAAGCTCAGGTTTCCCCAGCAATTCACTGCTCTGGTATCACCTCACAACGAGCCCTGGTTTAACACTGAAAACAAGGAAGCACTCTGTGTATTTGGGGTGGGGGTTTAGTGGAAATTTAATTAGAATTTCTATTCAAATTAAGTTTTGAAGTCCATGTTTTAATCCGTTCCCGAAATGAAAATCCACTAGAACCAATCTGAATCAATTTCCAAGAGAAATATTTATCATCTACTATACAGCAGCTTCCATGAAAAATTAAACAAATTAACTTAGAAGCCAGTTCAGAGCCAAGCTGGGGAAGCTACTTCTGGGAAAAGCTTAGATTCTCTATTGAAATGCAGTATTATCACCCCAAATGGAAGGCAAACATCCAAGTTTCTTTTTTTCAAGAACTGATTTGAAATACTGCTGTAGCCTTCTCACACAGCTTGGCTTCTTTCCAGTTTTCACCAGTTTGGTTTTTTTTTTCCAGGCTCCTTGAATTTCTCGAGCACTTCCCTGAAGAATGGTTAAAATGGATCTCCAGCAGCTGAAGGCAACACTCCAGCTCGGCCTCAGCGCCCCGTGCAGACCAATTACCTCCACCACCCCTTTTATTGCTACACTGAGGAATTGTTTGCCGTTTTCAGCTGTGTAATATTGACTAAATGTAACCTCAGATCACTATCTGAACCTATCCTATCACTCTGTAATAGTACCTTCATTTTTCCCAGATGTGGTATTCCTCATTTGCTTTTACTGTTATTCCATTTTGACAAGTTGTCTCCTGTTTATCATCAGTATTTTCACTGCAACCTTGCATGAAACTGCCTTCACTCCCTGCACTTAGCCAGGCAATACAGACTCCTGGGGAACTGCTTTTCCCTCCTTAAAAAACCCAGATGATGCTGTCTTAGATGGGAACAGATCCTTCCCAGCTGTCTTGTTTTCTAACAAAGTTATTTTCCAACTGTACATTCCTTTTACAAGAATGAGATCTGGCCCAAGGTTTCACTTAATGTCACGTAGAGACACGCCAAGAGCCTTACAGTCAACTTACAGTAACATCCTTTATGCCCTTAAATAATTACTCTGCTTAGGAACTCCAGCTGAACTGGCACGATGAATTTTCTACGAGCCCAGGTTAATTGGTTATCACTTTACAGTTCAGGCCCTTCTGAAGGAATCTGCCTCATTTGCCCCGTGTCTTTCAGATTTCAGCCTGAAGCCCCAGAGCTGAGGCCGTTTCCCCCGCCCCTCTGACCCATCCTCCCCAGAATCCTCTCCAGTGCACATTTTTGAAGGCAAATGCTCCAGGCAGCTCTTGGAGAGCAGGGTGAGTTATATCAGACCTCGCTGACCTTTGTTCTAGGCCACGTTTACATGCAAAGCATCTGACCCTACCCCTCATGAAAACTTGAACAAATAAAACTGCGTACTAGAGAGGCTAAAATGACTCAATTTTACTTCTTCTCCCTTCAGTGACCCTATTCCTGTCCGTATTTTCTTCTTGCTTTTGACAGACAAAGAAAACCATTTCACTGCCATTGTGTCCATTTCTGCTTGTAATGTTTTTTACCTCAGGCTGTGGCTCGTGCTGCTCCTTCAGGCTTTCTCGATCCCACATCCAACTTCCAGCCCTCAGAAAAATTCTCTGCTCGTTTCCAGTGTACCAAAGAACCCCAACCCAGCCTCCACCTGCGATGTGGAGCCTTCCCTCCACAGAAACACTCCCAACTTTGCCCTCTCTCGTGTCCTCTTTGCCTCCCTGGGAATTGCTCCCCATAAGATTCACCTGTGGCAGAGGGTGGAACGAGATGGGCTTTAAAGGCCCTTCCAACCCAAACAATTTGGGACTCTATGATATTCTCTCAATATCGCCTGTTTCTGTGTCATGGTAAAGCTCAAGTTAGGTGGCTCCAGTAAAGTTTTGAGTTTTTCCACGTGCTCTTTAAGTACAACACTGAAGTGAGAGTTTGGATTATTCCACTTTTTGGAGATGAACTGATGCTCATTATTCTCTAGCAAGTGCTGATAGTTACAGCGTATCCTTGACATTGGGCTGGCAGCTCTCACACTTGCACACACTCCTTTGTCCTATCACAGCGGGTTTGTAGGCAAAACCCTCTCTGAGACAGATAAAAATACATACTGCTTTGGAGTAGTTCTTCTTTTTGGTCCTCTCACTCTCTAATCCAGCCTGCAGTGGGATTAAGAATGCAGGGTGAGAAGATCAGCGAGTCTGTGCACACCCATCCGGAGCCAGGCATGCACATCCCCATGCAGGAACACGAGCCCAGCTCTGCAGAGCACGGCTCAGTGAGCGCCCGGCAGCGACGCCACCCTCAGAGTCAAATGCCCAGTTATTAGGGAATATTGTTAAAATGATGATAGCGCTGTTAAATTTAGCAGCCGCGGTTCCAATCAGTCACGCTCGCTGGGTTCAGTCAATTAACAGAGCTACCAGCTGTCCATCCTGACTGTATCAATACAGCCACGCAAAATCCAAATGTGTTTGAACTATTCCGGGATGTAGGTCACGCACAAATAGATGTACTGCATTCCTAATTGGAAGTAGCGCCGGGAATGAGAGGGGAGAGGGGAAAAGCAGGAGAATCTATAGAACTGCACTCCCCAGTTTGCCTCCTGCAGACACCAGGACACCTCTAGTTCAACACAAGGCAGCAGGAAATATTTTAAACTGAGCTTTAATCCTCATTGCCCCTTTCTGTTCTTTCGGGAGTCAGCTTTATCTCAGTGTTCACGAGAGCAAATATTCGCTATTGTAGCATTATTATTAATCTGATTTTGTCCTCTAAACTGAAGGTAACACAAGCTGCAGCTTTGGTAGGCAGTGTGTTTGTCCTGTCACCTTTGCTAGATCTATTTACAGTGAGTTTATGAGAGTTTTATTCCTTTCCAAGTCTGTGCTGAAATAAATCCAGACGCGGCTGGTCCAACGATGGACAGGCTTTAACAGATCCTTTCAGGGGAAATCCAAGCCATTCTGCTCGGTCCTGTGGTGACTACTGTGCTAAACCTAGCTCAGATCTCTCTAATCATCTGTCACTTCTCATCTGAACTGTGTCAGAGCAGGAGGAGAGGGAAGTGGCATCCTGACATCACGAACCACAAACTGCCTCAGGATCCTTCCAGATCGCCCTTATCTCAGAGCAGTTATCACAACCTGTGTTAGCTTCTTCTTCATGATTAGTTTTTGAACACACACACACACACACTGCAACTTGCAGACTATTCTCACCACTGGGTAGGTGCTGGCATATTCCAAATGAGACTGTAAAGGCATGAGAGGAGAGGAAAATCAGAATAAAAGGAAAACAAAAGTTATGTCAATCAAAGGAACTCCCCAAAACAAACCAAACAGCAAACAAACACAAAAATAGGCAGGGAGATGTAAATCCCAACTAAAGAACTTTGATAACACAGGATTTCTTGCACAAAGGCACAAGTTTGGATGTTGGGAGGATACAGAACAAGGATGCACAAATTAATCACAAGTGATGGATAACACAACAATATTTCATGCTGATGGTGTTGGATTAGAGACAGCCAGCTGGGAAGTGGGAGAACCAGGACAAATGAAATAGAAAAGGGACTGAAGAGAGGCTCGAGAGCCTCAGTGAACACAGGCTGATGTTATTGAGCTTCCCTAGGAAAATCTGCACGAGAAAGAATGGAGCTTGCAGAACTCCTGAAACAGGAGCGGCAGGAGCTGTTGATGGGTTCAGGATCATCAGAAAAGCTGCTGAAGAAGCCAGCACTCCATGGACCCCTGGTCCCTGTTTACAGCACAGTCACAGCTGTGGAACTTTGGTCAATTTGCTGGCCTGGGCTAATGAACATCTCTGGTGGGTCTGCAGTGTGTAATGCTGCCTGCTCTGCCAGAAGGATCCAGCAGCTCCCCAAAAGCTACCTCAGCACATCTCTGGTGCCTGCAGTCCAGGCATCCACTTCAAAAATATTCCAGGAGAAAAGTCCAGAGTGAAACCGACACAGATTAGTGGGGTGGTGAAGCCCAAGGGAGAAGTGAATGTCTGATATTGGCTCGTTTCAGTGAAAACTTCCTGTACGGCAGAGAAGCAGAGCTTCAAAAAGGAACCCCCGGCACCACCAGCCCCTCGCAGTGCAAGGAGCCTGAGTGCCAGAGATGGAAGATGAATTTTCCAAAAATGGCATCCTGCAATGATGGAAGGAGAGCCTTCAAATATCTGAAAAAACAGCATCATTCAGAATTCTCCAAGTCATTTTACAAATCCTTGCCTCGTGGACACAAGGCAACTGTTTTTGGTGCTGTCTTCAGGCTAAAGTAGCTCCAAAGCCAAACTGGACACTAGAACTCAAGTAATTTTTTAAGGTTGGTCAAAGTTTATGGGTTTTTTAGCTTAGTTATTTTGAAGACAGATGCAGCAAGAGCCAAACCTTCACAGATTAGCCAGAGATGTGGCCAAATTACTAAAAGCATCTCCTGTAAATCCACACTGGGAAAGTGATCAGAGAGACTGTTTACAAGGGCCTGGAGTGACAGGAAAGGGAGGAATGGCTTCAAACTGACAAAGAATAGGTTTAAATTGAGTATGAAGAAATTCTTCCCTGTGATGGGGGTGAGGCCCTGGCACAGGTTGCCCTGGGAAGCTGTGGCTGCTCTCTGGAAGCATCCAAGGCCAGGTTGGATGGGGCTTGGAGCGACCTGGGATAGTGGAAGGTGTCCCTGCCCATGGCAGGGGGTGGAATGGGATGAGTTTTAAGGTCCCTTCTAACCCAACCCATTCTGTGATTCTATCAATTAATTGTGAAGAAAGCACAATTGTGAATTTCAGTTCAGACTGGCAAATATTTACGTGCTCCTACAATCCCAGTGACACAAGAATGAGGGAATGTCAGAACTTCTCCTGTGCCTGCCAAAAAGCGCATGCACCAAACGCTGCTTTATGGGGACAGGGCCTGTGCAACATCACTGAGAAACACCAGCGTGGAAAGTTTCAGCCAGATCCTTCTGCTAGAGAAGGACATTCCTTGCAGAAGTACGAGGAATTTGGGGCCATCCCATGGAGCAGCTGGAGGCTGCTGTTCCCCGGGCCAGCTGCGGTTATCGCAGCCTGAAGGCGCGTGGGCAGCCCTGAGACTGCTCGGGGAAAAAGGGCCAGAAAAGCTTCTCCCAGGGATGGTGTGGAGGCAGAATGCAAGGCTTCTGCTCTTTAAACGTATATAAACCACAGGACTGTGTTGCAAAAGCACCTCAGAAAGAATCGGCGGGAGATTTCCATGAAGAGAAGGTGTTTCAGATGAAGATGTGCTACAAACACAGAGCCAGTGTGTTTGCATCACGACACTTTACAGCCAGGGATAAACAACCCAGTTGTGTTGTCATCACCTTCTAAATAGACAGAATTGATATTTCGACTGAACTAGAGATTTTTTTCCCTTCAAAAAACACTTTCATGTTTTCAACATTTAACCCTAAGTAAAATAAACACCGCTTTGCACGTTCAGCTGTGCAGAGAAGCTTTTCTTCACTGAATCTTTGGAGCTTTCAGGCATCTCCTAGCTCTAAAAAGCACTCAAATTTGTCATCTTGAGGAAGAAAGGTTTTAACAGCATTTCATAAGTAGCAATCAGGGTTCCACTAAAAAAGGAACAAGGCAGCACTTTACATTTTTAAGCACATTTTGTGTAATTCTGCAGTGGGATCCCTGAGCAGGCTCTGCAGCAGCAATTTTAAATTTTTTTTTTTAACTGAGTCTTCTAGACACTATGTTATAACAGAGTTAAGGTTTATATAAGTGTGTGCTATCTGGGAAAATACTGTCTGGATATTTTGAGGAAAAAACTCTTTGAACTTTTCCTACGGATGAGTACTCAGTGCTTTACTAATCCCGCCCTCCTCAAAACTCAGGCCTGCAGATGAATTTCAAGCATTTCTAAAGCATTTTTAAAGCAAGTAACCAGTGATAGGACCCAAGGGAACGGCTGGAGCTGTGTTAGGGGGATTTTGGGTTGGATATCAGGAAAAGGTTCTTCCCCCAGAGGGTGCTGGGGCACTGAACAGGCTCCCCAGGGAATGGGCACGGCCCCAAGGAGCCAGAGCTCCAGGAGCATTTGGACAACTCTCTCAGGGACAGGTTGGGATTGTTGGGGTGTCTGTGCAGGGACAGGAGCTGGACTGGATGATCCTTGGGGTCTCTTCCCAATAGCTCAGGCTATTCTATTATTTTATGAGCATTCACCTGCAATTCCAAAGCGCTTAAGACTTATTTCCACTGATCAATCGCTTCTGGTTTCCTGGGCTAATAAACACTGACCCCACTAGCACTTCCCCTTCCCAAATTTCCAGTATCAGGAGTGAAACAGGGGAGCTTACAAGGTGCATGCAGATACCAATGTCCTGGCTAAGTCCTTCCTGCAAGAGTGAAGAGCAGTGACCACAAAGGGTCCTGCAGAAGAACTCCTGCTCCTGCACAGGGCACACACTGGAGAGAATCAGTGATCCACATGTACGTGAAAAAACCCAACATGGGACAGGTCAAGACCTTGGAAGGACAACACCCTCCGAGTGTGGGGGCACAGGGGGACAGTGACACCCATACACAGACATGCACACAGAGATTGCACAGTTTACCAACCCTCAGGCTTCCACGGCTACCCACTGACATGCGCTCATCTTCATCCGAAGCCTAGCGAGAGAAAGCGTAGAGACAAAAAAACAGTGAAAAGAGCACAAGTAACAGGCACTGAGGCAAACGCTGATGGCTTTGATGGGATGGGAGGAAGGAAAAAAAGGCACAGACTCAATGTCTTTAAAAAAGAATTGCAAAGCAAATGAAATCATACCCTGCCCAAGAAACACTGTCAAGCATTTTACTATAGGGTAAAGGAGGAGCTTGCTCAGGTGTTCCCTGTTCTATGCTCTTGGCCCTCTGGCTCAATAAATGAACATTAAACACTCCAAAGAGGTTATTTCCCCACTTTCCACCCCCTTTATTCTTGCACATTTGCAAAAGCTCCCTGGACTGGGGAGAGGGCAGAGAAGTCAGGAAGTGGCTTTGGGGTTTTCACTTGCTGGGGGTGGCGGGAGCTTATTTTGACTCTTTTCTTTTGAGAAGGAAGTGCCTTATACATGTCTGTTTTCTTAATCTGAAATGTCTGGCTAAACAGAAAAAGCAAAAGTAGGTACTGACCGAGGCATTTCTTCGGGCTCTACGGGAATAACGCTCACTGTCTTCCTACCAAGGCAGCAGAGAGAAAACAGAGGGAGGCGTTGAGAGGACAGACACAGCAACAGAGTGTTCCAGAAACACACGGTGAACTCCAGCCACGCTTAGGAGCCAGTAAAGTTAAACCAAACAACAGGAGGTGACACCCTGTCAAAGCACGAAAACCCTTCCTCCCTCCTCTGTGACCCCAAATTTCTTCCCCTCTGCTACACGGCCTCCGCGGCACTGGAAACGCCGTCGGATGTTTTACATTTCAACAGGCTGATTTTAACAAATTGATTTGCCACTGCATTTAGAAACAGTAACAGAAAACGGCAAAAAAAAAAAAGTTTTCAATATTGTAGTCAACAGATTCTCACAGGTGAGCTGATTTGTAAGCAAGGGAATTGCCAGTAGGATGGAGTTCTGCTCTTCCAGCAAGGATTTGAGGAGACTCAGTGTGAGCCTGGGGCACCTCAGTAGGTGGGTGGTCCATGCAAACCAGTATTTACACTGATTAATTATCAATTTGGGGAGTTTGGGAAGTTACCTTCCACACTGGAAGCTGGCTGTACAGTTTTGCCTTTTCCAGTGTGCACCACTCAGCTTTGCAGGGCAAGGCCACAGCTTTCACCTGGCATCGCTGGTAAGTGATTTTATAAACTCAGGGCTGCAAGACATTTGAAGCCAGTGACTCCCAGCCCATTAGCAATTTCTTCATCTCATATGATGGGTGTTAAAACAGTCAGATGTTGCTAGTGGCCAAGTCTGTAGCTGGTATTCACTGGCTTTAGCAAATTCTAAAATCCAGGACATTGTATTACTGAAAAAAAGCGAGGATTGCCACCGTAGCAGTAGTAATTCCTCTCAGGGATTCCCCTGGGCCAGTAAGTGCAAAGGGAACTGAAGCAGCATGAGTGAAACTGGCCCCCAATTTACCTGAAGGCAGATTTAAGAAGACTCAAATGGTGATGAAACCCACAAAAAGTAAAATGAGCACGAATATTCCCTGTATCCCAAGGGGCTTTACCAGGTCTTTATCCTAACCTAATCTTCCAGCGATAACGTGGACACAGGCCTGTAAAAAGACATGGCTCTAACCCAGTCCTTGCCAGTTTGAAGCTGATCAGAAGTCACATTTCACTTGGAAAAGCAAGACTGTGGGATTGCTCGGAGCGGAACTCACACTCCCAATGCATGAAAATACCTCCCTTGAGGGACCTCAAACTCTATGAACTACACAGAACTTCAACGCGCAAAAGGTGTTGAGCTACGTTGATCAAGTCCTACCATCCATTGCTCGATGTCTCCCCACTTAGTATCCAGACCATAATATTTCTACAGACAGAAAAGGGAAAAAAACCAGAATTTAGATGAGAAAAGCAAACACAGAACATTTAGACATGCACTGCCAGGCCTTGGCCAAGCCACACAGCTCCACATGAACGTGCCAGGGAGAGCTGTGCCGAGCGGCACCGGAGCCCTCCGCAGCACGTGCCTGGGAAAAGCTGCCTGGAAAGGGGAAAGGGGAGTTTGGAGATGACCAGGGTGCTCGGCAGCTTCTTCTCCCTCAGCACTGCAAAACCCCCCATGCAGGGGGACAGGAGCAAGGAGAGTAATGAGTCTTGAATTCCTGACCCAGTTAAGTCAAGACTCATTACAAGGGAGGCGAGCGCAGGACACTTCCAGGATGAAAATTGCTGTCAAATCATGTTTCCCGTAAAGGTTTGTCAAACTGGGCAGACAAGCTGGATACAAGTCATCTCTGGGCAGCCTGATTCGCTGGATTAGAGCTCCACAGAGCTCCTTTCAGAGCACCAGGCTTTTTGCCTACATTTGATCCACCTGACAGCAGTGGCAGCACCGACAAGGGTACAAGAGGACAAGATCCACCAGCGCAGGCGAGGACAACACTGGGAACTTCCCAATGAACTTGAATTTCCACCAGGCAGCAAGTTGTTCAAAGATGCACAGGTTTAATGGGACTTTTTTCCCTCCCCAAACAAGCCTGTCAAATCTCGGTCTCCGGAATTTTGCGTTTTTAATGGTGCCCACAACATTCCTGTGTGAATTGAAATCACTGGCCTAAAGCACAGCAATAGCCAAATGGAAACCCTGCTTAAGGAAGAATAATATGTATTTTAGAGCTTTCTTACAGGCTTGAGGAGGCAGGAGTATCAACAGCCAAAACCTTAGGAAACGATTAAAAAAGAAAATCAGAAACCTGTTCTGGATTGCACTCTGGTTTTAGCACTCACTCAATGGTATTAATGTAATTTTATTTTCACCCTTCAAAACCTCACTCACTATTTATTGATGAACCAAAACAAACAGCTGCACGTTCTTCAGTGCTGCATTACTTTATCACCACTTCAGAATCGTAACCCATGCAACAGCCTGTTATTAAATTAACTTTTATGCACATCTCAGCCTGAGAACAGCCCCTGAAAATTCCATGAACTCCCAGAGCTGTGTACATGATGAGAACCTACAGATTATATGCTTTGTAGTAAAGCAGGTCAGCTAAAGCCTTATTAGAGGCTTTTTAGCCATTAAGAGACAGAGAATATTTTCTAACACTGGACATCAATTTAAAAAACCAAAACAGGCCATTAAAATGGAGAATCCTTTTTCACACATAGGAAGGCTCCATAAACACACTTGTAATTTTTTTAAGGCTTGCTGCTTCCTTTTCTTGCCCTCTGTTCTCCTCACTGCCTGACACTGGCTTCTGAATTCAGCATTGCAAAAGGCAGATAAGGAAACAGCCCTTACAAGACTTGCTATGCCACAGTTTAAGTTCCACTTACAGGCTTTTCCTTCTCCATTTCAAATTACACAGCTACGTGCTTAAAATCCCCTGAAGAAAAATCTTAATGAATGAGACTGCCCGGAGACTATTTTTAATTTATAATCTTTTAAAGAGCACATGTCATACTGGACTGAACAGACAGCTTTTGAGCTCTCAAGTATTTTGACCCCTCACAGCCACTTTTCTCAGTTCTCTCTCTACACTGACTCTTCTGTTCTGCCCCCAAGGGCCTGATTCCACTGGGTTAAAGGAAGAAATGGTGCTTATCCATTCATTTAGGTTTCAGTTAGAGGCCCTTGCTGGACTCAGGTTCCCTTCTACCTTGAAAAGTGATATTACAATTAAATAATTAATGATGTTAATACCATTGAGAGAGAACTCCAGATGCGATTTGCTCACTGAGTGACGGCGAAACTGCCAGACTCGCAAACTCGCCGTGGGATGTTGGGAGGATAACCCACTTATCTCTTCATCCATGTCAGGACACCAACAGTAAACAACCTCCTGGGCTCCCACAGGGCTGCTTCTGCACCAGAAGGTTACATTAGTTCCCATAAAGGAGATTAATAACGAGCCTGTTGATCCATGGGCAGACATTGAGTCACTCAGCCTGTAGTCAACTCCAGAAATAAAACCAGGAGTGAGAGAGATTTGTTGCCAAATTGGTGGGGTCAGGATTAAATACCAGAGCACATGATTTGAGCAGCTCTCTTCATATACATACACACTCAATGAGGAGCACTTCCAAGAAGCACATGCAGGGCTGGGTCAGGCTTTGAAACATGCAGTTAGGGCAGCTGGAGTGCCAGAACAAAATCAAGCACACTGTGGTTTAGCGAGTCATTCATCACTCAGCAAGCAATAAAAATCTCTCAGGAAAAAAGAGAAATATTCAATAAGGGAGAAAATGGCAGGCTTGAAGAAAAATGTGCTTTCTCCCTTCCTGTAAATCTTCTTGGGAGCTACTTCTGTTGCTAGGTGCCACACAGTTCACATGCTGAAAATCTGGAACAGCCAAACATCACGACACAAACCCCAAAATCTCCGTTGCTACACAGCAAGGGACCTCAGTTAGAGCTACTGTTATCATCCTCTTTGCCATCATCATGGAAAGGAAATTGGGAGGAGGGAAGAGATCATGACTTTAAACTGAGGTGAGAGAGGATTAAACAATATAAAAGCACTTATAATGCTTGGGTGTCGTTGGAAAGAAGGCCGTACAGTTTATTTACCAAAGGATTATGAATTCACACACAGCATTCCCGATTTCCTTCAGTGACTTTGTGCAAATAAAGTCATCTGAAAGTCATTCTTCCTGCTGGCACCTGTTAAATGCTTGCCCAGCCTCAAATACTTCCAGTGATTCTCTTGGCCTTCAGCACATGAACAGAGGTGACACGCAGGTCCCTGGTGACACAGGGAGCCACCACACCCTCCTGTGACCCTGCTTTGCCAAGTCACTTTTCTGTTACTGCTTATTCTTTGCCAAACAGGCTGTAGGAAAAATCATACGAAGTGCCTGACCAGACATTTCACATGGGTCATCTTCCCCCACTCCCCTTTACTGCCCACCCCACAAGATTACGGGAGGGGAGGGCAGAATTCCATGGAAATTTCCAGCCTGCTGGGCATCCCCCACTCTTCAGAGGATTTCCTAGGTTGGACTCGAGGATCTTGGAGGTCTTTTGCAACCTAAATGCCTCTGTGGTTCTGAAATTGCAGCAAGACTCACAACACGGGAACGCATGCAAACAAGAACGAAAGCGAGCAAGCCCTACCTTCTGGACCTGATAGATCTGGGGGGAAAGGGAGAGGAAAGAAACAAGGAACAAAGCTAGCGTGAATGATGGATACATAGCAATGCAACGCTCCACAGCTCGTTCTGGAGGGAAAAAACAGCATTTATAGAGAAAATACAGCAAAACATGAGTACAGAGAGGAGCACAGTGAAGCCCTGTGGATTTAGGTAGGACAAAAGCGGTGTTTGCATCGTAGGCCTCCTTCCTGAGCCTAGCTAGAACATAGCATTCCTGTTCCCATTCCCACCGGGCTCTGGGATGCACATGGGACATTTTATCCCTCGGCTTTGCACCAGGCCAGAGCTCAGCCCAGCTGTGAGCCAGGACATCTCATTTTTCCAGCCTCCCTCCATGACAGGAATGGATGCCCAAACGTTTGCCCAGGACGAGTCGTGCACCTACCACCACAATAAAAGCAAACAGCATTGACTACAGACCAACTGTTCCTCTTTGAAGGACAGAATCTGTCCTTGAGGGATGAAGCACAGTTACAAAAGCACCAACCCCACACACCTTTCACCTGCGCTCAGCACAGTGCCAGTGTGTGAAAACTCCTGGAAAATTCCTTGCACATACATTGCTGGCCTTAAAGGATCCCCGCAGGCTGCTCTTTCAATTTTTAATATTTCTGTGGAGCCTCACACTGTTCTCAGGCCTTAATAACTGCACTGCTGACACCGTTGTTCCATAGTCTCGGAGCACTTTGATAAGATACAAAACCTTTACAGCCACTCTACTGCATCTGAATTTTGTGTTCTTGGAGAACTGCCCTTGACTGATGAGCTTCGCGAATACACATGAAAACAGAAAACGTGGCTTTTTCTCACATCTTTCCTAAAACCAGAAACATTCCTGGGTTCAAAAAAAAGAACCAAAGAACCCTTTTTGTTCAAAACCACCTGGCTGGCTGCACAATCCTCCAGCAGGTCAGCTGGTGGCAGGGTAGTCAAGTCTCCCAGACTTTGGGGTATTTGGAGGATCCCTACCATTCACTGCTCTCAGGGATACCTCATGGGAACCCAGATCCCAGTGCTGGGAAGCAGATCTTAAGTCTCTCAATCCCTGCCCTCCTGATCAGGTTCCCCTTCACGAAGGACAACTGCACAACCCAGATTAATGCCTCAGCAGCGTTAATTCCCATTCCCACAAGCGCAGGAGGGAAAATTAGGACCCATTTAAAAACCAGCATTCCCACGCAAGTAACCACCCCACTCCCCTTTTCCTAAGAAAACCCTGAGCAGGAAAATGAACTGGGCCCTCCCACAAGGCTGCACACAATTCCCATCTCTGGCTTCTCCATGGCACGCTCCGAGTGCCTTTCATCCATGCACAGGAGCCGAACACCACAGGTTCAGATGTGGCAATTACCACACAGCTGATTAACCTTAAAGCTTTAACTTTTCCGTGCTTGTTTTTTCACCCACGCCTCGAGGTGACTCCAATGGAAGCCTTATTTTTCAAAGCCCAGTGCTTCGGGCTTGGCACAGCAGGTATTCCCTGCCGAGTCCAAAGCAAGGCACGCAAGGAGTCTTGTGCCCAGGACCCAGATTGCCAAGGGACGAGATAACAACGGGGCCCTTGTTCAGGCCAGGCACCGTGGAAGGAGGTGGAGAGGCCTCGGGGATAAAGCCAAGTGCATCATCTAACTATTCCAGCTTTTTATAAAACCTGGAATTTTGGAGGAACCCATTGCTAACAGGCATTACAATAGCTCTGTTCCAAAGTGACTGATCCCTCAGCAGTGCACTAGGGAAAGGTGTCCCTGTCTGTGGCAGGGAGGTTGGAATTAGGGGATTTTTAAGGTCCTTTCCAACCCAAGCCATTTTAGGATTCTGTGATGACATTGTCCTCTTTAAAAAGTGTGGTGCAGGAGAAAACATACACTTTTAAACAACCACCTCTGTTGCAGATGTGTCCCCCCAAAAAGAGTCGATATACATCTAAGCAGTCAAATGCTTTAAAGAGCACTTTCCTGTATTAGGGTATGACCAAAAAACCCAAACTTGTTTCGTCCACAGTATTAAGAGCAGACAGCTTTCCTGGTTTCCTCATCACAGGAGGTTGCCCACAAAAATAAAGTTTTTCACAGAAATAGCTTTAAAATGGGACAGAACAAGCCAGTGTTGCATGGTTAGATGGCGGCAGAAGAACAGTCTGCTAAAAACACCTTCCACGTCATCCCTCTCCAAATTTTCCTGGGCATCTTCACACTGAGTGTGTAAAACACAGATTAACCATCACAAACCTCCTTCATTTCTTCCCTGCTTATGTAAGCACCAAGTTTCGTCGTCAGTCTCACCCCTCCCCATTCAAGCCACAAGAATCTGCTTTTCCTTTTTTAATTTTTTTTCACTAGAAAGCGTTGGTAGCGTATTTTATTCCAAAGAAATATGAATCCAAAGGGGGAAAAGTGTGTGCAAGTGAGGTAGGGAAGGAATTTACAAAACAGCCAAGGCAAGTTTTGTGCTGTGCCCTTAACGCAAGAGCTGCAAATGAAGCCAGGAGACAGCGCAGCGCACTTGCCTTGAACCAGGAGTACAGGCTCATCCACTGTGTGAACTGGCAGGGAAGAATCTTATCCCACCGATTAAGGAGTGGGAGGAGATCAGTCTCTTTTCACTTCAGGCACTAATATCAGCTTACACTGTGGTCTCCAAGTGTCAGCCCTTGAAGAGACATTTAAAGCCCTGCCAGCAGAATACACAGAAGGCACTCCTGCAGAAAGCATTCTCTACAATTAGCCCCAATGCTGCAGCTTTTGCGTGTCTTGAAACATTACTGTTAAATATTGCTTGGGAAAAAAAGGTTTTAGTACATTTTAGGTCAAGCTTCTGAGAAAAAAAAAAAAAGCACAGGAAAAAAATTCTTCTTCCCATTTTACCTCGTAGCCCCATGAGAATTAACAAATTGTTCCTCAGAAAAACTGGGCTGACCACTCCTGGCTTGCTCTTCTGCGTGAATTAACAATAAATACCTGAGTGCACACAGGAATTTGTCCCAGGACCAAGCACACCTTGACAGTACAAGCCAAAGGGACTGGCCTCAACTCAGCAGCTGGAAACCAAATGTTTCGAAAGCATGGCAGCATGGTATGGTAAACCAGGACCCATCACTGCTCTGACTCCCACCAGTGGTGGGAAAACAGGGAAGGGAGGAGCTACCACCTATTGTAATTGTCCTTGTTCTGAGTTGTCAGAACAGGCACTGCCAGAGGAAGCTGTCCTGCACTCACTGATGTGTGGAAGCAAACCAGAGAACTTAACCAGGCCTCCAGATTAATTATTGACATCTTTGGTGCGTAACAACAACAAAGCAGCACTGAACAAGAAGCCAGAAGCATTCAGGCTGTTACATTTGTTAGATCTGTGCCTTTCCTAAAGCCTCATCACCAAGAACACATTCTCCAATAAATATATAAATTGATTCACATCTCTGTGATTTAAGAGTGTTCAATGCCCTTATCTTCATAGGAACCCCCCAAGTCCTGAGCTGATCCCTCAGCGTGGGCAGCAGGAAAGGGGGGGATTCTGCCCCTCTGCCCTGCTCAGGTGAGACCCCACCTGCAGAGCTGCCTCCGGCCCTGGGGCCCAGCACAGCAAGGACGTGGAACTGCTGGAGAGAGTCCAGAGGAGGCACCAGGATGATCAGAGGGATGGGGCAGCTCTGCTGTGGGGAAAGGCTGAGAGAACTGGGAATGTTCCAACAGGAGTCCCATCCAACAGGAAAGATGGGGCAAGACTATTTACAAGGGACTGGAGGGACAGGACAAGGGGGAATGGCTTCCCACTGGCAGAGAGTAGGTTTCCATTGGATATTGGGAAGGAATTCTTCCCTGTGAGGGTGGTGTGGCCCTGGCACAGGTTGCCCAGAGAAGCTGTGGCTGCCCCATCCCTGCAAGTGTCCAAGGCCAGGCTGGATGGGGCTTGGAGCAACCTGGGATAGTGGAAGGTGTCCCTGCCCATGGCAGGGGGTGGAACGAGATAAGTTTTAAGGACCTTTTTTAAGGCACTTTTTTTCTTCAGCTTCAGAAAACACTTCTCATGTACCCATCTTATACTTTCCTGTGAGACTTGTGCTCATCTTCTCCTCCTTAGCTTCCCCTCCCCGGAGAAAAAAAAACAACAAAGAAACCAAACCAAAAAAACCCAAACCACTGGCAGAGTTACCCTTTTTTGTGCTGCCTGGCACGAGGTGGTGCCAGGTGATGAGCTGATACCGCCCCTGGAGCACACCTGCAGTCCTGCCCTACCACAGTGCAGTCTTCCACAGGAACTTTCCCACATCTCACCCTGCAACCGAGTGTTCTCTGCCAAAAGCCCATCTATTTCTGCTGTACATTTTCTCAATCAAATGTGTAGAATCTTCATGCAAAAGTCACCCAATTACTTTAAAATGAGGGAAATGAAGTGCAAGATTGAGAAATGTCATAAATATGATGTGGTGGGCAGGAGAGGAGCCAGTTTCCAAATCCAAATCATTAAAACACCCTTTTTCACTGGCATAGTTATAGCCTGTAATGGTAGCACCTGGAAACTTTTAACTCAGACCAGCAGCGTAAATATATTTTCAAGTAATCCATGCTCCACAAGAAGCCTGCCAGGGCATGCACACGGCTTTAAGCATGAAAAACTACACGCACACGCAATAAACTCATTTATTGCTTTTTAACTCCCAGAAGGGAGTTAGGGCTCTAAAAAGCCTCCTGAAGTAGTAAAGTGAGTGCTTTAACTTCTGGTTATTTGACATGGCAGTAGTGGAAAAGTGTTCTTTATGTCTCTGAAAAGTTTGCAAAGGGAAATGAAGATGGCAGAGAACCAGGTGTACAGATCCCAGTGTCACAGCAGGTTCTCCCCCCAAAAAAGGGGCAGGTGCCAAATATCTTGTGTTGACCACTGCTTGGGATTTTCTGTATTTATGTTTTGTTATACCTGCAAGACACTTGTGGCAATGAGAAACTTCCTGCAGCTATCCTTAATATCTCTACCTGGCACCTGATTAAACTATTTCGAAAAGTTACAGAATATCCAAGCTGGCAAAATATTAACTGAATGTGTCATTTGTGCCAGTGAGTTACAAAGCACATTGTGATGGGTATCTGAGCTTTCAATGAATGTGGTATCTCAGAGGGACATCCTGCCCTATTCAATTTCTATCTATACAAAGAAGTTTTCGCAGGTTTTCAGATGACAAGCTCTTAATTGCAGGAGCTTTAGTTTTCACGCCTAAATTTCAGTTTACTAAGACACCCTTTGCAGCATCAGCTTTTAATCTGCAAAGGGGTCATCAGCTCCATTAAGTCACCTGTAAATTAGATGGTGTCAGCTGCCAGGACACCCCTATTTACTCTGCTGCCCAAATAAAACACGTGGTGCCTGTTTGGCACAGCCCTCCCATGGCTGCTCCCACGTCCCACCGCCCCGCAGTGACAACGCTTCCCACTGTGGGACAGCTTGCGAGAAACATCCTTCAGAAAGCAGCCACTGCAGCAGGAAAAGGCTCCCACCTTCCTCGAGCTCTGTGTTTGCAGCAAGGGAGCTGAGACACATCCAGACCTGCCTCACCAAAAGCTGAGCGTGGGCAACCTGCCCAAGAGCTTCTCTTGTGGGCTGGCTGCTGCAGCCTGCACTGGCACTGCTCTGCTGTCACATCCTGATCCACATCCTGCTGTCACCTCCTGATTCACTGCTCAAAAGCTCAACCAGATCCTGCTGCACCCTAAGGCAAATGCAGAACCACTGAATTACAGAATGGCCTGGGTTGGAAGGGACCTTAAAGCTCATCTTGTTCCACCCTCTGCCATGGGCAGGGACACCTTCCACTATCCCAGGTTGCTCCAAGCCCCATCCAACCTGGCCTTGGACACTTCCAGGGATTGGGCAGTCACAGCTTCTCTGGGCAACCTGTGCCAGGGCATCACCACCCTCACAGGGAAGATGTTTTTCCTAACATCTAATCCAGCTCTGCCCTCTGTCATTGTGAAGCCATTTCCCTCTTGTCCTGCCCCACATGAATACCCCAGGGTCTGAGTGTATTCCCAGACCCTGCCCCCAGACTCCATACTTCTTCCTTCTCCTTCAAAAATCTACTGAAGAAACTAAATTGTGATTTCTGTCGTCCCTGTTGCACCCACTCTGCTGTTTCAGTGAGTGCACATCACCAAACACAAGTTCTGAGCCCTTCTGGTTCAGTTCACCAGGTGCTTTGCCAAGTGCAGTTTCTACAGTTTCTACCCTTGCTCCTGCCAACAGCAGCCCATCCTTTTTACAAACTGGGGGAGGGCATAGCACCAGCTTCACAGCAGGAAGCAGAACAACTTCACAGTGGAATTATACAAGGGCCAGGAATCTTCCATATTCATTGGATTTCTAACAAAGTGATAAGAATCCACCACCTGCGATATGCACACAAAGAAGCTGCATACTTCAAAGTTTAACATTAAACAAGAATTACTAACCACCAGGATTTTCTGTGAATAATTACGCTGGCTTTGCCAAGATAAAATCCTTGCCACAATCCGTGTTTTTTCCAGGTTTTTCCATGATCAACATTAGTTCCACGCAGACTATTTCAACAAAATATAGATGAACCCCCTGTTCCAGGATCTCTGAACATCTTCCTCCCTGGACACAACCCAGGCACCCCCAAAGCCTCAGCCTTACCTCTTTCTGCTGCCTCTCCAGCTCTTTCATCCGGATCTCCCGCGCTTCCGCCCGCGCCGCTCGCTTCGCCGCGAGTCTCGCTTCAGCCTGGGAACGGGAACACAAGGATGGGATGAGATGAAAGCTGGGCAACCCAATGGGGAACTCGCTCCTGAAGCAGGGCAGGGAATGGGGAGGCTCGACTCGGCGAGGCTGTAAACACATCTGTAGGAGTTAATTCCCTATTGCAGGTAATGGCCCTGCCTTCCGTAACTTGTTATCTTCACAGTCGGGTAAAACACCCCCGTGCAGGCACTACCCTCCCCGAGCACTTGTGTTTAAAAGAGCTCTTTAATTATTATTTGTGTGGCTGGAGAGGAAACAGGGAGATTTGTTTAAGAAAGGCAGGTTTTGCTCCTTTTGGTTTGGGTGGGGTTTTTTTTTTCCTCCCCTGCAGTGTGGATGTTTTTTATTGATGAATTAATTTGACCAACCCCAAACACATTACGTGCCATTTTTCCTAACCACTGACACTGTGCACACATACCTGGGCACAGGATTTGGGTAAACACTGGAGTTCAGCATGACTGTGCACAGCTAAGGCTGAAATGATGGAGAGAAAATGCACTAGCTCCATTATAAATCTCAAAAATTCCATATTCCAGTCCAAACCTCCCTGGAGTGGAATTCTGCCAAGAACGGACCTCTCGAGAGATCTACAGTGCTTCCTCACGTCAGCCCAGTTGGAAGTGCTGGAACATGCTATAGAGTAACATTTTTAATATTCTGCTTTGAATCCCAGGCAAAGCCAGTAGGTCTGACAGGGAAAAGTAAAATTAGCTCGGGCTTGGTGCAGTACAACCGTGAGCAGCTCGCCCAGCGGAATTCAGAGCAGCTCAGCAGGGAGCCAAAGGCACCACTCACAGCCAGTCACCCTGGTGTTACACCCAGCTCCTCTGCTCCTGAAACCTTTTACTGTAAGTACAGCATCCAAATTGACAGGAAAAACTGCCGTAACATCAAGGTCAAGCACACAGAGAAATCAAAACACCGGTGTTTTCAGTAGCGCTTCTAAACAGAAGGAAAACCACAAAAAAAAAAGAAAGGTGTAATTTCTTTTCCCTTCTGTAAGTGCATTCGCCACTCAAGCTCAGGGAAAAGGGCCACAGCCTTCAAAAACACAAACTTTTCTTCTTGGAAAAGAAGCCAAAAAAAGGAGTAGGATGGCTGAAACTTGCAGTTAACAGAAAAGGGCTGATGAAAATCAAGCACAAGCTGATGTATGGGAGGACCAGAAGCCTTGTGATGATGCAGATCATAAAACCTCAGACTGGAGAAGACCAAGTGGGGATCTCATCAATCCATACAAATATCCCAAAGGCAGGTGCCAAGAGGGTGGTGCCAAACTCTTCTCGGCGGTGCCCAGCGACAGGACGAGGAGCAATGGCCATAAACTAAACCACAAGAAGTTCCACCTCAACATGAGAGAGAACTTCTGTACACTGAGGGTGGCAGAGCCCTGGCACAGCTGCCCAGGGAGGCTGTGGAGTCTCCCTTTCTGGAGACATCCCAAACCCCACTGGACATGTTTCCGTGTCACCTGCTCTAGGTGACCCAGGGGATTGGACTGGATGAACTCCAGAGGTCCCTTCCAACCCCAGATATTCTGTGATTCTGTGAAATCTGAAAAACTACTTGTAACAAGAAAACAAGCCTTCACAGAGAATTAAAAAAGCCCATGGCGGAAAGAACAAAGGGCTGGTTTTCCACAGAGCTGCTCTCCCTTGAGTTCTTTGCCTGAATTTCGGGTTAAGTGGCTCTGCCATGGACAGAAACTCGTACCAGGAGCAGACCTGCCACACCTGCACCCAAAACCATTCCCTCTTATAACCTGTCACTCATAACCAGGTGACAGCGGGCTCCCGGGTGCAGGCATGATGTGTTTTCAACAACCTGATGCAGTTTGTCCAAGAAAAGAAAGCCCCAGCCCTGCTGCTGCTGGGCAAAGCCTGGCTGGAATCCCTGCCAGGCAGTGCTGTGATCCACCTGCAGCGTTTGAAATTGCTCATGACACCCACTATCTAAACATGCCCTGAGATGTGTGCTAAAGGCACGAAATCACAGCTCTGGAAATGAGCCTGATGTCGACTCGACGTGATCCCTTCTGTTTATTTAAAAACAAACACTGGCAAATCCCACCTGATGGAGGTGAGGAATAACATCAGCACAAACTGGTTTTTTCTCCCTATGGAAAACAAAGGGCCCTAAAACCTCCATAAGTAAAACACATCAAACACTACAGGCTGTGTATCCCCAACTTCCCTCCTGACAGAAAAAGGCAGAAACGAGATTATTTGGATGTTAACATGATTGTAGCTGTCATCCTCATGAACTTCAATAAACAGCTGAGCTTTCACATCTAGGTGTCTGTATGTAAAATTCAGATGTAATTCAAATTAAACCTATTTCCTCTTGTTTTCCTTGTATGATAAGGGCCAAAGGATTTACACACCTGCTAGCCATGTTGCAGAATTATCTATTCTCTCAGAAGCAAGCACAATATAGTACGAAATGAAGCAACTTGAACAATAGGAATAAAAATGTAAAATTTAGCCAGTTTTTCTCAGGCCTTCCTGAGAATGAGGCTCGCCAGTTTCTAAATTACAGATACCAACTGCAGGAAGTTAAATGAATTTTACTTTGTGCAAAATCACACATGTAACCTGTAATTTCTTAGGATATAATTCTGGTTTTAGTGCCAATCCATGGAGCATCTCTACTTTATTCTATTTCATCTTTGCAGCCCTCCAGCTGCCCATTTAAAGCCAACCTGCAAACCTTGTAAGAATTAAAACACATTTTCACTCAGCAGCTTTGACTAACAATGGCTTACATCTTGGAACAAGCATATTGTTTATTTATGAACTTTTTCTTTCCATGACCACATGCTGGCCTTAAGTATCTTTGCATACAAAGAACAGAAACTGTATCCTGGGTTCTTGAGCTTTAAGCTAAAAACCTGTTGTTACCATATACGGGTACCTTTGTAAGAAGTCATCAAATGTTATTCCGTCCTGAACACTCATATTTTAAAGCAACTCATTTTCATCACATCAAAACAAATAATTACAGAATTGTTCGGGCTGGAAGGGACCTCATGAGGTCTCCAGTCCACCCTCCTGCTCAAAGCAGGGTCAGCATCACATTCAGTTCACGTTGCTTAGGGCTTGGTCCAGAAGGCCCTTGAAAACCTCCGAGCTTTTGGTGGCTCCACAGCCTCTCCAGGCTCCTGTTTCCTGACCGTCCTCATGGAATAAAGGAAAATAAATCCCCCCCAAATCATGTCAGAACCTGCTCCTGGCTCCTTAGTAACCCTAACCTCTCTGTCAGAAGGCTGCTGTACCTTAAGGTCTGTGTCAAGCACTAAGGAATATTTTCAAGCACGTTCTCAAGGGTGTCTGGGTGCCATTTAGATGATTACACAGTTATTTTCACCGTGGTTCCTGACCAAACACCAGCTCATTTGTGCTGGACAAAGGAGGGTTTGTAAGAAACAGGCCATCCTTTCCTAAAGGGTTTTCGAGCCCACGGCAAAATGAGAGAATGGGGGACAGGAAATATGCAAGGGGAAAAAAAAGACTTCAGTATGTGAGGCTACCCACGAGACTTTGGAGGGTGCTCTCCAACTCAACAGAAATGTATTATGCTGCAGTCAGGCCAGCCATTAAATGGTCAACCTGTGGCCTTCATAATCCCACTTCTAGCATGCTTTGGTGGATGGAATTACTTAATTCAGAATGAATTTATTTTAATACTCTGTAGGTGGCATTGGTGACAAACCTGGCGTCGCCCGTGAGCTCAGAGGAAGTAAATCCATCGGGGCAGGGAGGAGTCCACCTATCACTGGGTACAACGTTATCAAAGTCAAACCAAAGTCTGGTAGCAACCCTAACACCCAACAAATCCTGCAGGGAGTGTGGGAGCCAAACAGGGCCCGTTGCACACAGGTTTTCCTGTGCCAAAGCCCAGCTCAGGTACAGCAGGTGTCCCCCAGCACGGCACAAAGCAAGGACACCCAGTACAGCCCCGCTGCCACCAGACCTGCTCAAGCTGCAAACCTTTAGGACATGTAAGAATAAAAACACAGACCAGACTTTCAGACAAACACAGAGGAGTGTCAGATTTATCGTGGGCCTCTTCCTCAGAAGCATGGGCGCGACTGAACTCATCGGGGTTTGTCAAACCACACTCTCTGAGACTCTTGGACTCTGTTCCGTGCTATAAATACCTTGATTTCTTGCACAGCCTGCAAGCAGCAACGCTAACTTTACATTTCTCTCTCTGTGCTGACTAAACCAAAACAGGCTTTGCCTGGCTGACTTTGGTCTTCATCCAGCCCGAGCACTTGGCAGAGCCCAGAGTCGAGTCACCTCTAAGGGCAGCAGCACCGACAGACACTGCAGCCTGCAAGAGACACTGCTGAACATTAGAAAACCACCCAAAAATTCACGCACTTCTGAAATTCAGCTTACTGAAAGCTCTTCTTTAGGCTGCCTAAGGCATAAATGCCTATTCAGGGGATTAAAGACTGAAAAAAAAGAAATTAGAAATCACTAACACTGAAGGAAATGATCTTAAAATCATCTAAAAATCACTAATGACTCAGCAAGCAATACAGGCCTCAATCAAAAGTGACAGATCACTGTCAAAAACAGAAGAATAAAAATATGAAGCCTAATTGCACTCATTACAAAGCTTTTGCAACTTCCCTTTTATGAAATATTGCTCATCTGACAAGAAGAACTGGCAGCTTCAGCCCTACTGAGCATGTCATACCGAAAAAACCCAAACCTCTTAAGAGGCTTCTGTAAAGCCCCATAGGCAAAAGGGGAGGAGATGGCAACCACGCCGCTGAGATGAACACGGAACTGGGCACCAGCTGAAAAATCATCGCCTTAATTTATGGAACTCCCTCAAATACTACAAATACACACACGGAATTCTTGTCTTTTTATTGCAGCTGCTCGGAATGATTTACAGTCACCGAGCTCTGAAACAAATACACTGTTGAACTGCAAAGTGCTCGTTGCTTTTGCTGGGCTACTTGCTCAGCACTTGACACTCCTGCTTAAGGGTCACTCGGCTTGAAAATAAAAACCCAGTCCTGTGCAGCAGCAAATCTTTACCCTGGCTTAAGGAGTTCAGTATATTTAGCTCTGAAGAGGAAAAAACTAAGCAGGTTGTGACTGGAGTACAACTACATCTCAAAAAAAACCCAAACCAGGTATTGGGTATCAGCTGGAAAGGGTGAGAAGCATCTTCTGCTGCCTGCAGCAGTGGGGAGAAGTGGGAGTATGGGGATTGCAGCTGCTGTGGAGTGACCCCTACACAGCCCCTTTCTAAACAGCACTGGTGGGGACGAGGCCTGGCTGTGCCCGTGGCCAGGGGATAAAGCACAATGGTGACGGAAGCCGCGGCTTCCTGGCCCCGCGCGCTGCGCCGGGGAAGCTGCGCTGTCATTATCGCGGCGATGAGAGAATTATTTAGGTGAGTTGCTAAGGTAGAGGCCAGCGACACGCACACATCCTGAAGGTGTGCATTCTCAGAGCCTTTCCCTCCTGAAATGGCCAGGGCTTCATTGTCTGCCTCGCAGCCCCAAGACACAGCCAACAAAGACAGGAAGTTATGCTGCTTTTTTGAGCGGTGAAAAATGACTATGTTGACTTGCCACATAGTTACATGTGTAAGAGTTTTCCAGCTATACAAAGCACCCCTCAATTCCAGTGCACTCAAAATTACCTGCTTCTAAGACCAGTAATCAAAGTCAGTGTTGTATTTTCTGTGGAGGATTGAAGTGTTAGCTTGCCAGCACCAAACCATACCCGGAAAAGCTCTCTGATCCCACTGCCAGAGAAACCTTAAAACACAAGTCTGCCTGACTAAATTACACCTGCTCCCTGTAAGCAACCACCGCTGTGCATTGCTGCAATAACTATTCTCAGGCTGATTTAAACCTCTTGCCAACACGCTTCAGACACAGCCAGCTGGTCATTTTTGGGGCCAACATAATTTTTCATGATGGATGCTGTCCCATTCCAGTATTCTGTATTCTCTTCCTCAAATATTACAGGGCTATTCATTCTGTTTAGCCAAGTCACACTTCATCAGTCAAAAATCTGATAAGGTTTGCTGCACTCCTACATAATTTAAAGTCTGTTTAGACATGCAACACCTGATTTGCAATATTCCTGTAACACGGCTGACCAACATAGCTACCGGGTAGAACCAGTGATAACCCATGGCAATGTTTTTCCCGTCTCCATTTGAGCAACATGTGACCTAACCCAGGAGTTCCAGGAGCTCACCGGTGAGTGGTGACTATTTAGCATTTAAATGACTTCTATGCTTAAGAGGTCAAACCAGAATATTTATCTGACTTTTTTTTTTGCGTACGAGTTATAAATACAAACACACTTTGCACCACATACTCACATGGTAATGAACCCCTGAATCACACAGGGCTCGGTCAGTCCACATCCTGCTTTACTCCTCACCTTTCTCTTAAATGCAAATTACTATTCAGAGGCAGCAGGCTGATGAACCTTAGCCTACACGTAAATATAGGGATTCCCTTCTAATACCCCGGTACCAGCGCCGCTGCCCCGACAGCCCATCACGGGCTGGTCTGACAGCTCCTGTCCCTCCGCGCAGTGACAGCGGTGAGCCCGAGTGACAGCTCGTGTCGAGGGATGCCCGACCCGCCCGTGGCCATCTGATGGTCCCAGGGGGCTGCCGTGACACTTTATTAAGCAATCATTTAACAGGTTCCGCTGGCACGGCGGCTCCCGGAGCAGCAAGCAGCTCACGTTTCGGTCAGAGATTGTGCAAAGCGAGCCCGGGACAAGCCCCCGGGCTGGGCTCACAAGGCGCCGGCCGCTCCCGGCCACCACGTGGAGCGCGGGGCTGTCCCGGCCGCGCTGCCCGAGCCCCCCGCAGCCCCCCGGCCTTACCTGCT
>VZTA01007561.1:97710-120771 GCA_013398855.1 Mohoua ochrocephala
GGGGGCGGAGCGGGAGCGGGGCGCGGGCGGGGAGCGGGCGCTGCGCTCGGCGGCCGGGGCAGCACGGAGGGAGCGCTGAGTGAGAACACACACCTGCCCCCCGGCATCGCTCCGAAACCCGCACGGCATCCATCACGGAAAGGGCCTCCTCGCCTCCTTTTTTTGTCCCCGAGGAAGATAAACGGTCCCAGAACATCCCAACAACTCGGCGCACGCCCGCCCTCTCTCCGGGCTGCACATCCACCAGATAACGCCCTGGGCAGATGCTTATAAATACATATTCATGTTCACGCCCTGTGGCCTCTGCATGGCAGAAACAAACCGCCCCACTGCTGTTAATTGCTGCAATTATATCGGTGCTGTGGATTGAGTTGTGCAGAGCCGAGCTTAAAACGAGCCATCCATGCTGGATGGGCTGGTCTTGGTTTTATTCTTTCGGAAATAGCATTACACGCTAAGGAATAATGAAAAAAACCTTGAAACGTGTAATTAAAGTCTGACAGTAATGCAGAAGAGCAATCAAGAATAGCAGCTGGCCAAAAAATAAGGACACCCTGCGTTTCCAAAGGTCTGTGGTGATGAGCTGGATGAGCTGAAGGCACAGAAGGATTAGAGGGCACAAGTGGTTTTAAGCGGCACTCAATGGGACGATACCCCAAGAACAATTGAAGGCATGGTCAGAGTAGATATCCTGGCTCCACAGAATTCAGTGCCATCTGTTGATTCCACCTGATTTCACCCAAAGCATCTCTTGATTCCCCTTGTCTCCACCCCAAGCTCGCACACCTATCCCCTCGCAAAGGCCAGGGAAGAAACCTCCAGGACCGGGAGAGCTCCGAAGCCTAAAGAGCTCATTTTCCCCACTGCCATTCTGCAGGAGCAACAACAGCGCACACGGGGAGTCATCTCTTCCTGGCACGGGATTTTCCACAGCAAGCCAAACAGGTTGCTCCTTAGCAACTCAGCCTGCGCCCTCCTTCTCGGTCAGCAAGCCCGGCGAAGCCTTCACCCAGAGTCTGAGCTCAGTTTTTCCATGAGCTGCCTGCCCAGGACAAGGAATCTGGTTTCTCAGGCTGGCAGAGCACACGCTGCCATGCTGCTGACAGTATTTTAGCTAATTTGGAAGCACTGGCACTGTTTTACATTTGGGGGCAATACTTCAGCTGGATTCACCGGCAGTCCTTGGAACCAGGCCATGTCCCACTGTCCCTGGGAAGGCCAGTCATGCTTCCTTTAAATAGAGGGATTAGGGATGTCTAATTTGCACCCTGCCCCTGGGAGAAACCCTGCTTAAGTCAGGTGAAGCTTTACAATCGTAAACCAGAACGGTTTTACGTAAATCGTAGAACTACAAAATGGTTTTGGTTGGAAAGGACCGAAGTTCATCCCATTCTACCCCCCTGCCACGGGCAGGGACACCTTCCACTATCCCAGGGTGCTCCAAGCCCCATCCAGCCTGGTCTTGGACACTTGCAGGGATGGGGCAGCCACAGCTTCTCTGGGCAACCTGTGCCAGGGCCTCACCACCCTCACAGGGAAGAATTCCTTCCTAATATCCCATCTAACCCTGCCTTCTGCCAGCAGGAAGACATTCCCCCTTGTCCTGTCACTCCTATATACCTTGTCAAAAGTCTCTATCACTCCTATAACAATTCCTTTAAGTACTGAAAGGCTGCAATAAGATCTCCAAAGTCACATCTTTCATTAAACTCCAAAGCCACCCGTTGAGCCTACAAGTTATTTTTAACTTCTTTACCACGTAAAGGACCCAACTTTGCTTTAACAAAATTAATCTGAACTGTCTCAAATCCACTCCAGTGTGTGTAAAAGGAAACTAATAAATACTATGTGTTCCTGTGAAGCATCTGTAATTTAAACCTACATTTAACAGACACTCACTTCATCCTTCAGTACAGCTTATACCGAAATCAGGAACCAGGCCAACGTAACGCCATCAGGAAATGCTCTCCTTTTCCAGGTGGTGTAACCTTCAGCCCTAAGCCCGTTATTTAAGGCTGATAAAGTTCTCAGTCTGCCGCGCTTCCTTATCCTCAGTCAGCAAGAGCAAAGACCCTCAGAGATCTGCAGGACCTGAAGGAAGGCTCTGGCCTGCCCCGGCTGCCCAGAGCTGCTTCCCAGGTGCTGGAAGCCTCTCCACTCTGCCCTGCCATCCCGAGCAGGTCTGTCTTTTGTGAACAGCCCCAAGCCCAGAGGAGTTACGCCCTAATTCCCAGAGGCTGCTCAGCGTTTAGTTTTGGTGCAGGTAACAGCATGATTTGGGGATTCCTGCAATATTTGGTGCTCAGCTGTGAAGAAGGCACTTCTAGACTATGGCAGCTCACCCCTAGGCAGCCAGGACCAGGCACCGGAGTGAATTCTTCAGGAAAAACACATATTGCCTTATATGTAGAAGTTTTAACAGAGAAGGGAAGGGGAGTGATGTTAACGGTGTAAATCCGAAGCATCGGAACAACTCAGCGTGACAAATATCTTCATCTTAGCTTGAAACAGACAATTTGTTCTGCCTCTTGGTTAACAAGAATTAACCTCCCCTTACATTCACTGGCAAATCTCTACAACTTCTGCACTGTCACTTGGAAAATACACTGAATATATAAGTATTTCCCACACAAGGCATAACTTACTCCCCCACATACACCTTTTCCTATTTACTTTCCAAGCCAAGATGTTTGGTTTTATTTGGTTTACTCGAGGAAGCACTTCATACATAGCCCAGGATAAATTCAAACAAACAACTGTACTACAGACCTGCTGGATCGGAACTGAAGGATCAAGAGGTCTTTTTAATGCTAGCAAACTTCCATTTTTCAGTAATACAGAGCTGACAGCGCTCTGAACACACCTCAGCATTTTATAATTGATTTTATGTAAAGGGAGGCTCAGAATTCCAATCGAGTCCTGACAAATCCCCTCAAAACTGCAGTGCCTATCTCGTCATAGCTCTCTCCTATTCAGAAAAATAGCAGCATCTTCTAAAATTGGTATTTATTTATTTATTTCAGCACATAGTTCTTGTGTCCATGCATCTCCCATCTGAAATAGGATGCTGTGGAAGAGTGACATTAGTTCCAGGACACATCTAAGCAGGAAGGATGTTCCCAGTGGAAATATGCATTCCATGTACTACAATGCTAAACTGAGCCTAAGGAAAACAGGTAATGGGAGATTTAGAAGAGGCGGGGGGGGAAAGAGTCAGTTGACACTTCCAGAAACCTGGTGGGATAACTGTGAGTTGGGGATGTCTAAGTAAAAAAATAAATAAATAAAAGGGAAATTTACTGCACTTGGGACAGCAGCTCTGATTCCAAGGGCACAGACTCCTTATCTCCCCATGGGGAACACACCTCTCCTTGGCAAGCACACACACACAAAATGCATGCCTGCACTCAGAACAGTGCAAACCTCCACAAATGCTGGCCCAAGTCCTAAAAATCAGCTTTCCAGAACTGCAGTTTACCCAGAACAACCGAGGAGCCATGCCAAAAGGAAGAGGGAAAGATCACCCAGTCATCCTCCAGGTATGTTAATATCACTGATAACTCAAATTCCAAGGAAGCCTGGCCCCCAGCACAGCTCATACTCAATTGCTTTTTCTTTTATCTCTAGGGCATGTTGTAGGTAGGTTAACAGGCATGAAAGCAGGAATAAAGTAGTCAAAACCTTTAGAGACGGGTTTAAAAACTGAAAAAACCTGCACCGTGGAGCACTCTAGCTCCAGCTTGGCACACCTCAGCCCTAATTCTTCAGCAACATAGCAGCCACTTCTCAACACTACCCATCACTAACATACATTACTCAGATTATATCATTTATAGCTATAAAAATGAAATTCTGTTGTGCATTTCTTGCATTCTCTTCAAGTAGTGTCACTTTTGGTGGACTTGCCAGTGTTGGATTATTGGTTGGACTTGATCTTTCCCAACCTAAATGAGTCTATGATTCTTAGAATTTCAGTAATGTCCGTCCGTATCGTATTTACTCCTGGCTTTCCAAACAGTGGGAACAGAGAAAGAAAGTCTAATTTTGTGGGGGAAAAGCTAAAAAATACTTTATATTAGAAGAAATATTTGGTTACTCTAGTTTTGGGGGTTTTTTCAATAAGGTTCTTAGTGTTGTTCTTCGAATGTTGAAGAAAGCCTATAAAAACCCTCTGGAGTGACACCCACTCCAAGTCAGACAGACAGGAAAAGTGACGTCTGCACCCCATCACTTCATCATCCCTGCCTGCTGGGGCACCCTGGCACGCCTGGAGCTCAGCTGGCCAAGGGAACAAAACCTCCTTGTAGCCCGTCGCCAAGGCGCTGGACTCCAGCGCACGCAGCCAAGTGCTCCTTAGGAAAACAATGTCCGGTTTTCAGCACCAAAATCCCCTGCCAGGATCAACAGATTATCTTCTGTCCAGGCTGCAGGGAGGAGGAGGAGGAAGGAAACTGCTGGATCAGGCACAAGGCAGACTGAGTCATGCTCCAGCAGGGAAGCTGGGAGGCTCTTGGGGACTCTGTGGCATATTTGTCATTCAGCTTCAAAACAGTGATGCCATCAACATTTGGTATTGAATATATTAAAGCCTGACTACTTCAGCTTCAGAAATTTGAAATATGGGTGTATGAAAGCTTCAGAAATCGGAAATGTGGGTGTATGAAAAGTTACGTGATCTTCCTGTTTTAGAAGAGACAGATTCAAGAGTGGTTCCCATAATAAAAATTCCTGACCTAGTCTTCAGCTTCTCAATTCCTTTGCTTAATAATGAAAAAAAAAAAAAGAGATCAAACCAAATTTTAAAGAGAGTTTTAAATCAGATCATCTCACAGAACCTGGGTGTACAGATATCTGTGTAAAAAAACCACAAAAATCATCTAGCAACAGCCTTTTACTTGTAGAAAAGTGCTTCTCTGCTGGTGTATCCACAGCTTTGCCATCCCCCAGCCTCTACTTCCAACCTAATGAGATTAAAGAGTTGGAATTAACCATTTCCACCACGACTGTAAATTTTGTGAACTGGAAACCCAACAGTTATTCCAAAAAGTACCACACGAAAGGGCAGAGGTTCTGCACTTCATCCTACCCCTGTCAGGGACATTAGGTGGGAAAACACCACCAGCATTTGCAAGATCTGGGAGTGCCACAGTTAAGTCACCAAGGTCTCCAACTCAACATGCAAAAAAAAAAAAAAAAAGGCAAATCAAATCAAATTCAGAGTAAAAATCAAGTCCAAAAAGTCAGACTTACAGCTAAACATCATTAGGGCTTCAACTCAAATATTTGACTGTATTCACTAGAGAGAATGAAGTAGGATGGCATCCTAAATGTACAGGGATCACATCTTTACCTTAAGATCCTCTGCAAATACCAAAGAATCTCATTATCAAACATTTTAGAAAAAAATTGACAGTTCCCTTTGAGGAGTGTCCACTTTTCCCATACAAAGGGGATAATAAGGACACCTACAGAGGACACCTGACCAAAAGAACTGATATGGTGTTCCCCACGACCACCCTGACTGCAGCCTGAACCTATTTTCCTGGGTCAGGCTCATCCACACCCTGCAATCCTACAATACTGAAGTTTGGTGGGAGATTAAATGATGAATTTTTTCATGGAAAGTTTTTCTTGTAAGGGCATTCCAAGAGTGATTTCCGATTTTGTTTTTAGGGTTTCTCGGAACACCAGAGCTTTGGTTTTCTGTTTTCCTTAATTCCCGAGCACCAGGAATAGGAACAGGCAGACACTCCGCTCTGACATGCTGACGGTGCTGTTGTGAGTTATCTGTGCTTAAGGGGTCAGCATTCTCGGTCCTCTTGCTTAACATTTCGAGCCAAAGACTTGGAAGGGGAGGAGGGAAAGAGACCCACGACTAATGAAGGAATTTATACACGAGCGCTGTCCACTTTGGAGAAACATTTGCTGATGTGTTTGCCAGGAAACCCATCTTGGAGATATAACTTAGGCATGTGAGCAGAGGCTGGAAAGTCTTGTTGACACAGACCTTTTCCCCCCCACAAAGGAGGAGAATGTTTATTCTGCAGTGAACAGCCTGTACAGCTCTACAATGCAAGAGACAATTAGGGAGTTGCATCCTAACTCACAAATTATATTGCCATGGAGTCCCAAGGAGCTGCTGCTAAAAATACAACAATAAACAATATTTAGTCTAAACAATAACTGAGCTCCACCAGGAGCTTGCGTGGATTACCAGAGAAAATCCTGCCACAAGGAATTGATCTTAAAACACCTCTTAAAACTGAGGTATCTTGTTATCATTTCCATCTTGGCAGTGGTTTAGAGGCATTTATTATCTCAGTAAATGTTTTTGTTGGTGGGGTTTTGTTTTGATTTGGTTTTGGGGTTTTTTTTTTTCCACAAGCATTGTAGCTCCGTTCTCCAGCACCACTCTATATATAGAGTGCACCACTTCCACTGCTATTTAGCAATCAATCACTCGTCCTGTTTCCACTCCGAAAAAGCAAAACGGGGATGAAAGAGCAACTCCAGGATAGGATGTTGGCTGGCAGCTCCTCAGTCAGTATCAACTGACCACATTTACGTCACTTCTTCAATTGGCATTTTCTCCCTAAATAGCTCTCTGGTCAGTAAGTGGTTGCTCCCACCAGGGAAGAATTTGGATACTCCTCTACAGCTGTTACCTCTGAGAACAAATCCATATGTTTTCTACACGCCGGATAACACTGCAGTCATGTCTTTTACATCAAGACTGTTAACTCATGGAAATAGTTTTGGGGGAGTCAAATTGACTTTGGAAACAGCTGGATCACTCATACAAATAAATTAATCCATCAGAAATGATACCTAGAAAGGAGAAAAATAAACAAAACTCACTGGCAGCATTAGCAAATACGGGCTGTAATTTCACAAGGAAAGCATAAAAAGCTTCCCAGGGTTGTCTCCTGAAATAGTTATTTGCATGAAGCTGCAGCCAGTGGTTTCTTCTACTTGTTTTTACCCAACTTCTTTATAAAAAGAGAGAAGTTTCTCTTTTGCAGTAGTCACTTTTAGTTCTCCCTCTTATGGCACCAGCAGCATTTTGCAGCAACTGTTGTCCTCATTTAAAATTTAAATAAAACTGAACCTCAGAACACCCAAGTGGAACGGCTCTATTGCAGAGTGCTGTTTAAATACCTTATTTCTGTTTGATTGCAGAACTGCCTCTGCAATTAAAGTCACTCAGAGCTCACAAATAAAAGCCTTGGGTTGTATTTCAGACTTCTGGTGCTTGACTTCTACTTGGAAGCAAAGCTCCAACCAGTGTTTCCCACTGGGAACTCGTCCTCAGGCACCAGCACACGGCAGAAAGACTCTTAATAAGGAAGCACACATGCAAAATTAATTCAGCCAGTGGTACACGTTACTGAGGAACCAACACATTTGTCTTGACCATAAAGTAAAGCACAATAACCCCATTTAGAACCTGCAATGAAGTGCAAGTTTTTAATCTGGTTTCTTTACAGCATAAACACAGGTCGGGGAGGGCTCCGGGGCTGGGTGGATGCCAACATCTTTTTGATGCACGGACATAAACAGAGGTTTTGTTCCTGACTGGTAAAAATATTTGAAGTATAAATAAGAAGCGAAATTCAGGGACTGCTACAAGCAATGTAATCTTTGGGGATCACCCTCCTGGTCCCCACTGAACTGCAATTTTCATCTGAATAAAAGCTGGCAAATCCTGAACACAGCTCTGCACTTAGAGCACATTAAAATGTAGATACACACCCCAGCAACAGCTTAAAATAATCCTCACACTACCAGTCACAAGAAAGGAAAATCACAAATTTTGAAGTAAAGGTTCCCGACGCAGTTCTAGGGATTACCCAGTCTGTGACAAGAAACGATATAAAGCTTTAAGAAAAGGCATAAATAGAACATTAAGTTCTGCTTTTTTCCCCCTCAAATCGAGTGCACCTGCTTCCTGGTTTAATCTCAGCCAAAATCCCACCTTTGCCTGCATCACAGAAAGAATAAATACATTTACAGGGAAAATTAATTATGTGTCCAACAACAGCACTGGGTCTCCACAGAAGCACAGAGTTTGCATGCAGGCACATTCAAGACTGATTTATTCTTTTAAAGCCAAGTAAAATGAAGGTCAAAAGTTTCAGGTAATCCGCTGAATACTCCCCAAAACTGAGATTTAATACCCATGTTCCAGTTCCTGGACAGAAACAGTTCAACACGAGTTAAGTGAAGGAAACTGCAGAGCTTCCAATGCTGAGACAAATCCTATCATTATTGTGAAATGGTGTAATATTAGAAATTAGATCATGTGAACTGCTCTTGTTTCAGTGTCACACTGATGTGGGCCCTTCCCATTTTGCAAGAGGTCAGGACAATTTGTCTTTTAAGCTTCAGTGGGAAATTCCTGAAAGAATTTCACGCCAAGAACTGGTCAGTGAAGTTGCACAGGTCTTTGCCATCAGTTAGGAGCAACGCAGAAATCCACAGCACTTCAGTTTCTTGTCCAGAGAACGGAGATTATGTGTCCAGAGCTTATCTGTCTCTCTGGAGGAAAACAAGCATAAGCAGTATTTTTACATCTTCAGGCACAACACATTAGATGTGGAGATTTTACGCCAGCAGAGCAATTGAGAAATGACAAGGGGAAAAAAAAAAAAAAAAATCTTTCCCCCAGCTCCGGCATTTGCGTTTCTTGGGGATACAGGAGAGCACATGGGAGGCAGAGCTCTTTTCTGGGGTTTAATTTTCAGGAGCCACTCACTTAACAAAGGCAAGAGCCCTAGGAGTGCGAGTCAGAAGCGCTGACTACAGGAGAGGAGGTGTAAGAGGTTTTACTGCTGCCAGTACAGCAAGGCTTGCCAAGCCTGCTACAGCTGTGGTACTGGCTCATCTCTGCTTTGACAGAGAAGTAAACCCTACTAGATATTAACAGCACAACAGGATGAGTTCTTGGAAAAAACTAAATTAAATTTCAGAAGTGAATTAAATGCTTTTACAGATTTAGTCCCCTTGATATCAGAGAATGTTCTGATTTGCAGAGGTACACAGAGAAGCAAGTCTTAAGGTCATTACCCCACCCAGTGTGTCAGAGGAGAACCACTGATTAATCACTCCATCTAAACAGACCAAGAATGAACTCCGAGCTTGTTTGAACTGGCCTGAACCCCACAAGAGGGAGCAGCAATCAAGCAAATCAACTAAATCAAGCAAAGCACACTTTTTCGTGTTCCTAAGGAGACAGGACTTCCACCACACAAAGCTGGACCCCCGAATTTTCAATATGAATGTTTAGTGGTTATTCAGTCATTGAGGATGTGGAGGAAAATTATCACTACAGGGTAAGAGACCACAGTAGAAGGGACACTCCTCAGCATTCCTACCACGGACACAGTAATTCAGCCTTAAATTATTACCATTACCAGATACATTTCAACCACTTATGTGAAGAAGCAAACCAACAAAGCTGGCAGGGGCGTGGGGGTATTTAGAATTTGTGTTAAGTCTCCAGACCCCCCAGATTCTCAAAATAACCCACAAATCCTAGCTAGCTTTATTTTGTCAGTAATTCCTGTTCTGTATCGTCACTCTCTGCTCCATCAATACTTCTGAAGAATTCAATCAAAACCTACAGGGTTTTTATTTAACTACCAGCCAGCCTTGTAACATCTTCCACATTCAGCATCACTTCAACAGCAGAAAAGAAAACATGAAGAGGTTTGAAAAGGTTCACAATATTATTTCTTGCAGGCTCCCACAACCGTGTGGCAGAGTGGAAGAACAGGCAGCAATGTGCTGTGCTGACAGATGGTTTTTAAGTAGGAGCACCTCAGAGCCCAAAGCAGAAGCTGAGGACGCAACTAAATGCTTTTTTTAGGGGCAGAACATCCTGCATTGCTTTGTCTCTTACCTCCCAGGCTCAGTATTTTGGTACTTATTAATAATTTATTGCCTTTTCTTAGTTAAAAGTGGGAATTGTTAAGAGACACCATTCAACTATAAATTACAATACAGAGGGGGGACTGGCAGAAACTTTTTGACGGAGGAATGGATTGGGACAGAATTTCTTCTTTTCGTACCTCAGGGCAGTGTCAGGAGGGCCAACAGAGCTCAGCTGAGCTTGGTCACTGACACAGGAACCACAGCTGAAACCCATCATTAGTCCTTCTGGCAGCTCCTGGAGGGTGTGTTTGGTCCTCTTCTCATCCCTCTGGTATTTTTTGTTACTGCTCTCCTTTCCCAGGTTTCTCCCTCTGGGATTACCCACAGTGACCTCAACAGGTATTTCATTATATGCACATCCTACTGACTGACAAAGGGAGCAAAGAAGGAATCTGAATTGAATTGAAGCCATGCCTTTGATCATAAAAAAAAAAAAAAAAAGAGGATTTTACATTCATCTGTAAAATCCAACACAGTGCCAATATCACAGAAAAAAAAAACCAAACCAAACCACACAAGGCATTTTTACATGTTCTGGGTTCCTTTGGCAATAGACCTTGCACACATCAGTAGCCCCAATACAGATTTAATAAAAGCTCTGACTGCTCCCCTGATTTTTTAAAGCTGTCTGCTATGGATGTAGAAATACTTGGAGCTACAGATATACAAAACAACAGGTTTTAGAGGCATGTCTGCCAGAGAACAGAAGATTTGTTGTAAATGATTCCAGAACATTAATGTCAAACGTTAATCATGGCAATACAGTTTACTACTAAAGCTGAAGTAGGCTTTTAGGTTATATTAGAAAACCAACCCACGATGCATAAGGAAGTTATACAAAGAATAACTTCCATTATTTTCTCAGCCCTGAAAACAATTTCATGGAGCATAGCATTTCTGAAAAGACTCACAGCAACTCCTCCGAGGTTTTAATGATGCCCACAGCCAGGTCCCCTGGGAGCCGGACAGCACAAGAGTTTAAACCAACTAAAATTTGGAGAGAAGACCCCAAAGCCTTCCATGTGGCCAGAGGCAGTGAGGCTTTAATAGGTAGCAAATCTCCATGGCTCAACAGCACCAATTAAGCAGGGAAGTAACAGAGCTCCTTGAAACCTGAGATGCTGCCTGAAAGGGAAAAAGGTCTCCTTGAGGTCACCGAGAATTCCTGGTGACCTTTTGCAAAGGCAGATAAATCCGTGGACTTGTCCCCGGTGAACTCCACCTGCGCTTCCCTGGCAGTTCCAGGAGGATCAGGTGCCAGGGTACTTTATACAGTTGAGAAATTCTCCTGTGGTACGAGCAGTGAGCTGAGAAAAATGTACCCTTGCCAAGCCAATTCCAAAAAAAATCAATCAGTGCACACTCAAGGGCATGAATGACAAGCTTATTCAGCTACTCACAGCAAACACCAGGGAGGGAAGCAGCACTACCTGGCCATCTTAAATGGCTCCTCGAGAGATGCAAGAATTGCTGCTGATCAAAATATTACCTAAAAGATTGTATGAATAAATTTAAGATGGAGCTGCTGACAGCATCCAGCTACACACTGATGTAATGGAACATTTTTCCATCTTTTAAGTCCAGCATAAATCTTTTGTTAGGAGTGCATTTTAAATACACTACACCAAATCAGCACATATTACTTAGGGAGTAAAAGCTGCTAGGGAACCTAAGTGTGTAAATATAGCACGCAGCTTGGATTTGCTCCATCCACAAGGAACTGAGAAAGCCTACTTTCACCTCCCAAAAGCATTTAACACTACTTTACATCTAGCCAATGCCGAGGAACAGACTTGTGAGCTATTTATACATGGAGATAAAGGTGCCAAAAAAAGTTTTTAAAAAAACCCCTTGAGGTCATCAAGCCTCATTCTGTCTAGGAGATGCAGTTTTCCTGCTATCCAGCAACTTCTTCATTCGGTTTCTAGCAGAGAATTAAGCACAAAAGGGAACTCTTTCCTCTGAAAAACATGTTTAAGTGAAGAGAGAAGCTCAAAGTGCTGAGGACTGGGCCAGCACATGACTGCATCCAGCTTACGCTATGCATTAGCTACCGGCAGGTTTAAGGTTTCCCCTGAATAAAACATGTGGAGCTGCAGATTTCACACCACTACTCAATTAATGAAGCTGTCACTTCAGTGGGCAGCAATATCACAAAATATCACAAATCAGTCACTGCTCCGTTCATACAGTGGGGGAAAGGCTGTGGAGTTCTACTGCCATTAACCTGACAGGGCTTTTGAAATCCTGGCAATGCCAAGGTTATCTGGAAACCACCTTGAACATTCAGAGGACACTCCCCAGTTAAGTTAATGGCTCGACAAGAGCTGCAGTCAGCAAAGTCACTGAAAGCCTGTAGTACAGAGACTGGAAAAGCCATTGGAGTGTACAACTGCAGCTTATGCAAATCCATAGAGCAGGCCTGGGAAAAGCAAGGCTAAATCCCTTCAAACGGGAGAAGCTCTGCCACAAATCCAGCTGTATACTAGGAATAAGCATGATAAACAGCCCAGGTTTTTATAACAATGCCTTTGTAACTGTTCTGCTGCAAAAACTGCTTGGAAATGCTCCCATGCTTAAAAGAGTACCTATCACACCACACTACACCTGCTAAGATACTACAGCTCATATCCCAACACAAGGAAAAGAGTTACACAAGAACAGGTCACAGTGCAATCCATATCAAAGGCCCACTTAGCACCTGGAAACTGGAATGTGCAAGAATATTGCTAAGTGTTACTATTTTTTAAAACTTTCCACCATATTATTTTTTATCTGAACAGCAGGAGAAAAACTGATCCATAAAATACATAAGAGACAAGTAAGCATAGAGTATCATCCTAAGGAAACATTACATACAAAGACACACCTGAAACAGCTCTTTAGCTATGCAAGAAAAACTTAATTGGCTGCTCTTTGAAGAGTCTGGGCAGTGTACAATTCAGGAGGAACAAGTCACTTCACATGAAGCACGTACCAGCATTTGATTCATGGCAGACTAAAAGCTGAGCACTGATACTGAAGACTGGGTAAGCAGCAGCCAGGACAGGTCCCCAGCCCAGCCTCCATTCCTCACTGGCCAGTTCTCCCACTCCAGCCTAGGAACAAGTCTCCTCCAAACACCGCCTTGAGGGGTGGGAGGGAAGGCTGCCCCTGCTCTCCGACATTTCCAGCAGGGGCAGAGATGTCCAGCGGTTTCAGCAGGGAACACCCACAGAACTCCATCATTAAGGAATGCCTTGGGGATGCAGGCCTTCCTGCTGGCCATTGCAGCTTCTCTCCAGGCCCTGGCATCCAGCCCAGGAGCTCGCTCAGCCACCGTCCCACTTCCCAAACACCAGGCACCGAATCCCAGCCCGGCGTCTCCCCACGAGCACCGATGGGATTTCACTCCCGCATCAGACACGGGAGCCTGCTGAGCTTATCTCAGGCAGCAAAACAAACACTTGGCTCTGCAGAATCCTGTCCAAGCCTGGCTTGGGAGGTGCCACTTCTGAGTTCAAAGGAGAGCCCAGCTGCCCGAGTGCCCAGTGCACAGGACACTGCACGCACGCTGATGCTTTACAAGTCTGCCTCTCCAGTGGCCACTTTTGAACCACTTCTGATGATCTGATCCCCTCTGATTCTCCCACTAAAAACACAACTAGGATGATTCATTTTAAGAGATTGATACCAAATTGCCCTTAGTTTGTTTTCACCAGGTATCACCTTTGGAGATAAATTATCCACCTTAAGTGTAGCAGAACATTGTTGCAGCTAGATTGCAATATTTACTCTTCACAAATAAGCATTTTTCATCTCTTATTTATAAAATATCCTTTTAAATGTTGATGCTTTGGTGACATTCAGCTGAGATCACGACTTATCTATCTAAATATTTGACTATATAAGGATTCTAGCTGTGATGGACAATGCAGGTATAACTGATACCATTTCAGGGTCAGCAGTACCTGATTTATCTGGCCAATACCATCACCCACATAAAATAAACCACTTAGTTGATCAGGATTAAACATGGAGTTTGCTCTATATTAGATGTTTCACATGGTTTAGCTTTTGTTCTCAAAATGGCACATAATTAGCAAAGTAGGTGACAGGTTTAGTGTGCTACTCCTAGAATACATTCCTCACTTTGATGCAGATTCCCGTGGCTTAAATACACTCTGGAAAAGGAAAGCTTTATCACAGTCACTGTAAAGTCATATACTCCCACCTCCTTACAGCAAAACGTTGTGCAGCTTTCATTCCAGCCATCTCTTTTATGAGGAAATTTAAGTGTTTATTGTATTTGTGCAGTTTTTTATGAGTCCTGTAAATTCCACAGAATAATACTGCTGGGAGTATTGATCATTCTCCCTGTATCTATCCGAGCTTTTAAATCTTGCTGTGATACTGTACCAGGTGAAATAACAATCCTCCCTCACCACCACTGAGCCAAGATAAAGGGTTTGTTTTCCCCCGATGATGTTCAGGATTGAGCCTCTGCCGCGTTCTTCCACCGATTTCCCTGCAGCGGGAAGAACCCTAAACGGGCCGATTATCAGCAATCCCTTAAAAACCTCTATCCAGAGGGTGCCCACAGAATATTCAGCACAACCTGAATATTCACTTTGGCGTTTACAGGAGGAATTCACACGTTTCTCCCGTGCTGAACCCGTAGCTCCTGCGCTATTCCCACTCTGCAGGCACGGCTTGATCCGATCTCCTTAGCGAATTAATGCCCGGAGCAGGCACGGCAGCTGCCACCCATCCCGTTTGTCCTCCGGAGCAGCGACAGCTCCGGCCTCAGCCACACGGACCCGAGCGACAGGGGACAGATGGCACCGGCGCTGCTTCCTGCGGGAGCCACGCCGCTCCACAAATCTGCTGCTCCCAGCAATCAGCTTCGCTGGGACCGCTGAGGGATGCCAAGGGATACTCCGGGAGTTCCCTTTGTTCAGCCCGGCAGCGGCGGCACCGCCGAACCAATCGCCCCATATCCCTCCTTGTCCAGCCACAGGCTGCCCCTGGAAAAATCACAGGAAATCAGCGATTTCCCTGCTCATCCCCCTGGGGCGTCTCAGTGCAGAAAGAAAAAAAAATTGAAACTGGCCATTTTTCATCACGTTCACGCTGTGAAGTCTCCCCATGACAACGCAGCTGATTTGCGCAATCGTTATTTCTGTGGCTAACAAAAGAAATAAAGGATCAGGAACAAAGGGAAAATTGAGTAAGAAAGGGGGAAAAGCACCACCCTAATGCTGGAAATATGAGTCAAGTGTTAAAAAATGGAATCTGACTTACAAAGGGTACAAAACTGGCAACAACTGTGTTCTTTTACTTGTGTGAAAGACAGTTCTGGCACAGGGAGAAGAAATGAGACCTGGAAGTCCTGTTTGTTACAAAATCTAAGGCCTGGTCTAGCTGTGAGGCTAACAAGGAGAAAAGAAATTTAAGTGCTGACCTATAGTTCTAAAATTAGTTTCATTAAATGCATTTACTACGAGCAAATGCCTTTCTGATGACAGGAAAGCCAGGAAAGGACTCTGGAAAGCTGCGTGTTCCTCACAGCACACATCACCCTCCAAAACTAGATTCCTTCCTGTCTAGTAGGTAGCAATGCTCTTTATAATTATTAGTGGGGTTTTTATGGGCTTTTCTATGCTGTCTTAGCATGAACGGTACTTCAGTCCCCACCTTTGCAGCCCTTCAGTGTCAAAAAGCACCAGCACTGTTCTGAATCCCACAGAGCTGCCCACAGCCTTTACAAAAAGAACAAATGTTCAAGTGTTCACACAGAGCCATAGTTCTGCTAAATATAAGTGGAATATTATATTCCTGATCTTAAAGAAGCATCAGAATTGACAGTATGTGACCACGTTTTTTCTAGCACACAAGCTGGATAAAAATAGTCTTTTCTCCTTAAACCAAGACTTTTATGCCTCCCTGTGACATTTAAACCCTTTATGCTACAGGGGCGTTTCATCGTGAATTCAGCACAGTTCTCGTGCTTTTTTTACCCTTCAAATGTGTTCACTACAGCACTCAAAGACCACTGCATTAGATTCACACTGCACTTCCCCCAGGCATTCTCAATCCCGGCTTCCCAAGCAATGGTCCATCTCCACATCACTGGGCTTTCCAGGAAACCATTTCCAAGAGAAACTGAAATACAAAAAAATTTATTGAGAAATTCTTTTTTTTATTACACTAATATGTACTTTAAAATTATTTTTTCTCCTCTTGTCACCACCATCACCAACCACTGCTCAGACTGGAAATGATGAGAATCAACCTTTTAAATATGAACCTTTTTCCTCAGATACTTCTAAACGGGTTTTCAGTTTCACGGATGCAAACCTACAGGAATCATTTCCTTCAAGCATTCAGAGAACATGAGATCAGGATCTGTGCAATGTTCACATCAGCCCTGATGTGACGAAGCCACAGTGGAGGGAGACAATGAGCCTAAAAACCCCACTCCAAGGTCTCTCAGTTGAGCCTTAACTGCATGGTTATGATGCCAAAAAAAATGCAGACAACTACAGAGGTGGGGTTTTTAAGTCACTGAGAACTAGATAACCAAGAAAACATTTTCACAGATCTGAGCCTTAGGCTTTTGATTTCAAATTCGCTGGTAGCTGATAGGTTTCAAAGTGTTCGTGCTGCTCCAGAGGACCTTAGGGACAAAGTGGTCTTAAGTAAAAAGTTACTAAGCTTTGTTAACACACGGACATTTACAGAATATTGCATTTAAAAATGGGCAGTGTCTTGATTTTTCCAAATCTAAACTTAAACCAATACCAACAACAGCCTATATAAAAAGCTGAAATACCCATCAGCTACACCATTAGTAAAGCAGGGTCTATCACTGTTTTAGTTTAGAAATTTTTAAAACATAACATTTCAGCAAATTCGACCAGCCGGGAACCTTGGCACATGATACAGCGAATTTCTAACCCAGTTCTCTGGCAAAATCCTGGTTAATCCAGTCACAATCCCTTTATTCTCACCCCGTGTTTAGCATTAGTTTTTATATTTGCCAAGGGACACTTAGTTTGTTCATACACCTGAGCAGGAGCGTTTATTACAAACAGAAAAAGGACAAGTCCAGGAAAACAACCAACTGAAGTCACCCCCACTGTCTAAGAATCCACAGCCCTGGGAGCAATGGATGAAGTTCAGTCCTACAGACCAGAGTCTATACAGGCTAAATTCTTCATGAACACTTGATTTCACCTGAAAGAATGTTTTTATTCCCACCTTCAGGGCTGGAAGCAATGAAAGCCACGCATGCTGTAAAAAGCTGCCCAGAGACACGGCAATGAATTCTCGCTTCCACCAGGAGAACAAGAGCATCCATCTAAATTTCACTTCCTTTGAACAGAAATGAGACTCAGCCACAAACAGCTCAGCTGAACACGAGGGGTTTGTGGCTAAAATCTAGGAATGAACATCCCGTATTCTGACGATTAAGATATTAAAGTCATGTTTAACCTTTAACTGAAGAAATGCCTCAGGAACAGGACCAAGACAGCTACAGTATCCTGAATTTTAGCACCTTCTGAGTTATGCCAATCAGAGGAAGTCACAAAACACTCTCCCTTTCTTCCTTCCACGGGATTTGTGGGGAGTAGGTGGTATTAACTTTTCATTAACAGGAAAAACACTAAGAGTGCTCCCAAATCTGCCTGGGAGACTGAGATTACCGAGTGCAGAGATTACTGTGAGCAGTTTTGGGCACCGCAATATAAGAAGGATAGAAAGTTATTAGAAAGTGTCCAAAGGAGGCACCAAGAAGCCTCCACCACCAAACCATCCCCAGATTAACAGTCAGAATTTCTTTTCTGCATCTCTTCCATCCTAATTGTTATCACAGGCATCCAATTGCAACAGCAATTCCTTATCAATAGACCTGACAGCTGCAGATAAGAGTTTACAGATCCCACCAGCAACAGCCTAAGGCATTAATTCCTTTCCACAGTGTCATTTTAAGATTATTAGAAGTGTTCAGGTGACTAATTCATGCTTTCAGGCAGCCACAGATGAAGTCAGGAATTCTCTGTGTCAATGCTGCGATCTAAGGAGAAGCAAGTGGCACGCAAAGAGCAAAAAAGCAACGTAAATTACCTAATTTGGCACACTTTTGGTTGCAAAATGTCAGCTGCTGGAAGTTGTTCAAGCCCTCAGACAAACACTTCCTCTGAAATACTACTTAGGAACTGTCATCTCGGTGCCAGCACTGCCTTGCTCATTTCCAGAAATCTGCCTAAAACCTGGATGTTTGTGTTCGGAGAATTGTTACTAATTTAAGAGGTCCCCGCCTAGTGCCTCAAATGGATTAATTCTTTTAATTTCTAATGTGCTAGCAACGGGAGAGGTATTTTTCCATGTGCTCAGATATTTATACAGCCTTATTTTTGGTGTGGTGAGCTGTTTGAGGATTTATGTGCAACCTATGGCAGAGGAAAAGGAAAATATGCTACACCATATATTCCCAGTAAGCCAGCTATGGCTTTGGATGCCATCCTTCATATATTTAGATTCAGGCTGAAGCAACTTTACCTGAGGAAGCTGCGGCTAAAAATAGTGTCATTTAAGTCTTATTTACAAATCTAACAGTTATTTTTGCTATTTCTGTTTTGATTCTGCTTCCTTATTTCTGTTTTAAGAGAAGTTCTCTGATTTCAGACGGAATTTGCCTTAAAATAACCCCACTCTGTATTTCCTTTGTCACATTTGTCTTGGCAAGAGGTCGAAGGACAGGGCATCGAGTTTCTACACCAATATCTGAGTAAAACCAGAGATTCCAGGAAGAAAATCACTTTCCACAGCAGGAAAATCCCAAATGCTAAGCCACTATCATCATGACTTTTGGAGGGGAGGGGAGGGGAGGGAATAAAAAGAAAAAAACTAAAACCAAATGACAACAGAACCCCAGGGATTTAACAACAAAATAAATTTCCCAGATTATGAGCTCGTTTTCACATCCAGCTTTCACATGCAAGCTGATAGACTGGACAACTCATGGCACCCATACTGCATCCACAGGGATCCTGAGCTGCTCTCCGTGATGGACTGAGCTCAGTGCAGATGGAGTTCATTAAAATAAGCACTGTGGCAAAAAGGAAACCATTCACACGAGAGCAGAGGGCTGCAGCTGTCGACCAACTCCAAATAACTCTCATAACTCCCTCATGTAACACAGCCCTTCCTTATTTGTGCCTCCCTGCCTGGGAATGACTCCAGGGAAGATTCTCTCACCCCTCCCATCCAATGGGAAAAAGGGTAAGGGGAGTAGATCAGGTTCAAGATGAATTTACCTTTCAAGAATCCAAAAATCTAAGCAGAGATTGATGATATTAGTGTTGACCGGTCTTAAATTATTCAACATAATTACTCATTTTGATGCACAAGGTGTATAAACAACGTTATCTCCTCAAACTAGAAGTATCAATAAAATCCCTGCCAGACAGCTGCCACTTTCTCTGGGAGGTCTTGTTTGTAAAGCACAGCTCTGCTAGGGCCTATTAGTCCTCACCAACACAGCCACTTAATCTTTATTTCCCTAACATGTAATTTTCCTTAATTATATTTGGAGAATATTTATAAGGTTATTAAAGTTAATTATAAGACTCAGAGAGGTCTTTAGCCATAATTACCAGTACAAATCAAAGCTCTGAGTAATTTTTGAGGAGGTTTTTTTTGGTGAGTTTTTTGGGTTTTTTTTTTTAAAGAATCAATTTGATCATCTGTCATCCTGAAGCGCTCAGGATGACGGAACTGCTTCACTCAGTACAATGAGCAGCTGAAACTGGTAAACGTGAATATCTTTGTGGAGAAGCTCCAGCATCCAATACCATGAGTCTGCAATAGGCCTCTCAAAATTCACTTGGAGATACGAAATGGGCTTTTGAGAAAGTGCTGAAAATAACTGATGCTTCTCTTACTTAAGCTTTTATATAGATCTTTTTACTTCCACACCTGTTTGGAATGCTGTGCTTCATAAATTTAGACTCAGGGACATATTTAGGCTCAGACCTCAACTGGTATTTTTCAGCAATTAGGAAATCTAGCTTTTAGGTAAGGAGCGACACCTGAAGGACTGCGAGCATCAGGGGGACTGTCACAATGGGAAAAGCAGAAACTGCCACCTCTGAGGAGGAGAAACAGGGGGAACCACAGGGAGGTCTCCAGCAGAGGCTGGTCCAATTGTCGTCGTCACGCACAGATTTCCTGTCCCTCAGACTCCACTCTCACAGACCATATGGCAACGTTAATATCGCATCTGCGGAGCAGGGACGTGTCTTCAGAGAACCCTTCGCAGAATCTGAACAGCAACAAGTGTGACAAGTCCCTCCCCTTTTAGGTGTGCCGATTTTTCAGCTCTCAGCTGTCATCTTCAATGTCTTTTTTGACAAAGCTCTGGCTTCACGTGGCAAGTGATCGCAACATAATCTTGCAAAAGAAATGAGCTAAGCTTGCAGCCTTCCTGCATGGGAGAAAACCTCAGCCACAGCCAGAGTGCAAAGCTCTAAACTAGGTTTTTTTCACTGTTTTACCAAGAATTTTCACCAGAAGCAGGTGAACATGAGCATTCCCAGCCCATTCAGAGATGCCATTTGTTGCCCCCTTTGCTTGCACACACTTCACACTTCCAGCTTGGTCGCTCTGAGAGTGGGAGGAACAGATGAAGGGATAGCTCTGCTCCTGAACTTTACCAGGATACTTTTCTAGCTCTTCTTCTCAAAGTTCTTTGAGGCTACTGCTAAGCAATCACGGTCTAAAGCTTCTGCAGCTAGATCAAGAGAAGAGCCAGGATGCCAAAACTCTTGGATGTGAGGAAGTGAGTCCAGTCCAAATGCAGTGATAAAAGGTGCACTACGTGCAAAAGCAGCCAGGACTATTAAGAATCTCTTGGCTCATCCCGTCTATTCTTTCACCTCATTCAGAAGTCCTACTGATTCTCTTCTCCAGGATTAAATATTTAAAGTTATACAGTTTGAACTTGCCTAACTTTGGGGGGACACACACACACACAACCTCTCAAATTTGCACTGGAAAAAAGATGTATCAGAGGAGGAGAAGAACTGCCAAGCACAAAAGCTCATTTTCTCTCCCATTCACTAATAAATCAGTATTGCTTTTAAGTACATCCCTGTCTTCTAGAAGTATCCTAAGACAACATCCATTGCACCAGGGAGCTTATACTCACAGAAAGTGGGTCCGGTGCAATTTCTGCTGAAGTCAGGCTGTGGTTTCTGAAGTGCAATCCAATGTAATCACTTTATAATAGATTTCAGATGCTAGAGACCAGCACTAAACTAAAACCATTCTGACATGGAGATAGTGAAGGACTATCAACATCAAGGTTAACCTTCCAGTCAATTCATCTCAATACTCCTTCAATTCTGGCTTCCTGTCTTGCCAAATCCAGGCAGGAAAAGACAAGTCTTCTTCAAGAAACAAAAAAAAAGCATTTCCTGCAATGGTTTCACTAATACCCAAGATGATGAATCCAAATAAAGCTGCCAACGACCTCTAATCTGTTTCAGAATGGAATTGAAAGTTAGCCAGCAAGCAGAAAAGCTCTGTGACACCTGAACCAGAGAGACTGAGCCAGTTCACACTCTGACCTACTTCAGCCTGGATAACTGCTCAGTACATTTCCAGTGCTGAGGCAAAATCCAAACTCCAAAGGAAATAAAAAAAGAAAGGACAGCAGTTTTCCTGCACTGTGCTTTCCCAGAAGAGTTATTATTTTTCCTCTTCTAAGGGGTTAACTTTGCCATTTGGGTGCAAATGTGAGTCAGCAGCAGGGAGGGCAAGAAGACAGAACCTCAGGGTGACACCATTCCAGAGCCAGCATGGCTTCACCTCTCCAACAACAGGAAAAGTGAGGGAAGCGACTGCTTGGGAATTAAGAAAAGGGGATAAAGATGCAGCGTAACTGGGTTGTGCTCTCGCTCTTTACTGGTGCCCTGGATGAACACACAGGATCATGTCCCCTCCCTTAATTATGGCACAACTTCCAAGCAGCTGGTAAAATCAACACCAACATTTGCTTTCAATGATGTTTTAAGGCATAAGACACCTCTCTCCTTTTTCTACTCCCCTTTTTTCCCCACAATCAACTTATTTTTCCTTTTTTCCTCTTTTGAGTAAGTGTTACAGCTGCACAACACAGCATTTGACTGTCCCAGCAGCACAGATTTTCCCAGAGTTCTCAGCCAGGATCACTCTGCTCTCGGTTTGAATCCATGTCCAAGCGAGGGAAGTTCACTCTCCACTTCCATTCCAGCCATAACCCTTTCCCCTGGAATTTCCAGCTATGGTAGAAAAAGCCACCAGACAACAAAACAAACCAGGCTCTTGTTTTCTGCACTTCACTTAAGAGTAACCAAAAAGAAGACTGAAACTTCTGGACTTGATGAGCTTAGAACATTCCATAATGGAGACAGCTGATGCCAGCATGGGATGCATGAAAGTGAGAAAGCAGAACATTATCTTCCAAAAGCAGCAACATTAAATGGCATTCGAGCAAAACAAATGCAGAGTGCTTTGACATCTGACTACTGAAGCATTCAGTGGCATTACCATAATTTTCTCTCATGCCCCTGAACTAGCCCATTTCTAAAATAAGCACTGACTGACAAACTTCTAGGAAGCTGAAAGTGTGTGTGGGTTTGGGGTTTTTTTCTGTCTTGGGATTTCATTTTTATGCAGCATAATCTCACAGCATAAGCAACCAAGCAGGATGAGGAGATAAACCAGCACAGTGAAAACTCCTTGCTGTGCTCAGCTCCAGCCCTCACTTCGGATATCTTTTATTTAAGAGAGACCTTTACGCTGAAAGTATGATTTCATTTATTTTTTATGGGAAAAAAATGTATTTTACTGAGCATTGCCAGCCATATAATCTTTCAAGGGACTCCATCTTCAAAAAAATTTAGGAAAAAACAAGGACACTTTGAAGCCAACATCTCTATTGATTGAGTTCTGACGGTGTCACACAGGGCAGTGGCACAGCCAGGCCCCTGAATGAACTCCTTTCAAGAACCACAGAATCGCAGCATCTCATTAATGAAACAACACTCGGGAGCAAGAATCATGCATAAATAATCACTCCTGCTTCTCAGAGATAAAAAA
>VZTA01007561.1:120783-134906 GCA_013398855.1 Mohoua ochrocephala
AAAAAAAGTTTGAATTCAGCAGAATTAAGACCAGCAGCTGATAAGTAAGAGCACAGAAGTTGGCCAAGAGCCACCACTTTAGGGAATAAAAATATTTATTGCCGACTCCCACCCCGCCTAAGCATTCTCATGTACTATAAAAATAGGACTGGCTTAGAAACTATTGTGCAAGAAAAGCTAGATCAAATAAATAACTAAGCATAGAGGATTATCAACGAGGCCCATTATGTTAGATAAAAAAATCCCATTTCTGTACTTCCCAAGGTGTTCCCTGCACAATCAGGTCACACTTCACACAAAGAACCCCCTGAAACACTACAGAATTGGAAATTAAATCCATTTATACAATTGTCCTGGTTTGGCAGCATTGGGATGATTATTTCATCTCACTGCATCATCCAGTGCCTGCTTTCCTGTTGTACAAGTGAGGCAAAAGCAAAGTGAAGAGTGTGACAATAAATCAATCAATCAATCAATAAATCACATAACACTTAATTACCCATTTTGAAAGCACATATAATATTTTGAAGGAAACAATTCGATGTATGATGTTAATTATCTGCATTTTCCTTATTTGCCAGGGCACACTTTCCCTCTTTTCCCCAGTCTTCATCAGCTAGCAAATCCAGCCAGAGCAACCACTTACTGCATCTCAGATGGAATTCTGTCAAGCTTAGCACATTAAAGAGAGCACTAGAAGTGTGTTGCTTCTATATATAAACTGCCTGTCTGGTGCACAGTATGTCTGAATAATACAGCCCTCCTGACGCCAAATCCAAGTTCTCCTGGATGAAGGGGGGGAAAAAAAAGTCCCCCTTTGGAGTTATTTTCAAAGCACCCCATAATATTCTCAAGGAGCAAGAGTGCAGGGAGTCTTTGAAAAAAAGCCATCGCACCAACCACTTACACTTCATTATTGAATTTCTATAAGTTAGCAAAGCCTTTCATAAAGAATGTCATTCAAAGCAGCAGAAGTAAAGATCTGAGCCAGGAGTACACAAAAAATCCTTCAGGAGTGACAGAGCTGTACCACTGCTACCATCAGACCTTGTCAGCTGCTCCTTTGCTCCCTACCAGCATCACACCTTTCCCCCAGGTGGCCTCTGTTTTCCTCCCCTCTGCCTCCCCATCCTGTCGTTTTTAAAAACAACATATTAAAAATACATCCAAGACACCATCGTGCATTTACTCCTAGAAGAGTGTGTGTTTTATCCCACACAGAAGTGAAAACACACAAGGTTTTCAGCAGCAACACAACACAGGTATAACATAGGCATAACACAGGTGCCCTTGATAAAATGTATAAAACTCTGCAGGCCTTCCCAAGGTGACACTCAGGTTTTTGGCTGCTAGGCAGGATTTCCTGCCATGCCCATGGTGCAAGTTCTTGGAACTTCCTGAAGTTTAATCTCAAAAATGCAAGTGAAATGAATTTCTGCACTGACCACTGAAAGATTTTTGACCTGTCCAATTCCCAGAACTCCTGTTTTCTGCTTCAGCACGTGTCTCTCCAGCATTTGGGCAGCACCGACTGCTCAGCACAGCCTCACTCCTCATCTCAGGTGCCACAGAGCATTTCTTTTAAAGAAAGCACTTGGCTGTGACCAGGCTGCATAATCAAACCAGGTTACATGGGCCCCACACTATCAGCTGCTATCAGGACTATTTAAACTGTTAGAGTCAAAATAATTATTATTTTATCTCTGCTAAGCTCTCATTGCAACAGCTTTGATCCTCAATCCCACAGCTCATGGACAGCAGGAGAAAAATCAGTGTGTTGGAATACTCTCATGGTAAGGCACATGTCCAGAGCCTACTTCCAAAATTTAATATAAAAATGTCCAAACAAGGGATAACACTGAAGAAGCCACTCAAAAATGTGAACACCCTTTAAAACGTGAGCACCCTTTAAAAAAATAAGTCCAAGACAACTTTTTAGTAGCGAAAAAGGTTTCATATGCACTCGGTGGCATTTTCCTTTCCCAGCCACGTATCCGAAAATAGATATTCTCTTTTTTCCTCATTTAAGAGCCTTTTGCCCTGGAAAGGATTGACCTAAAATTCAAGATATTTAAAAAACAAATTACTGTTTAGAGTTAAGTACTTTAATAAGTGAGAGTTCAAAACAGAAACATTCAAGTATCAAGTCAGAACAAAGGGTTCCATCTTCTTTTACACAGCACTTTCATTTCAAAAAGTGTTAAATACCTACAACTACATACATCTAACAGACAAAGTTTTTCCTCATGCCTCATAGGTATATTTCTAATTTCTCTCACAAAAAGGCAGGGAGACGAAACCTCTTCAAATAATTAATAACAATAATAATAATAAATCCTTAAAGGCACATCCCTACCTGACCTCAAGCAAATGAAAGACAAACCAAATTTTTACATGCAAACATTAAGATTCAAAACAGGAGATGACCTTTAGTGCACCCTTCCACGAGTGGAATGTTCTCATCCACAAGCAGATTTAATTAAATTTAGCTCTTTAGACTGATTAGAGTTAATAAAGCAGTTTGTTAATAGACCGTTTTATTATGTTTACAATGCAGTTTTGTTGGATATTGGGCAATGGTTACAAGCTGCAAAGCACTGTTTTTTTCGCCCTCTTCAACTGCACTGATTTTTTATGAAATCTAAAAGAAGGGCCCAGAGTCATCATGAGCACTGGAGAGGATCAGAAGTGCAGTCTATAAATTATATTGTATGAAGGACCCTACGAGAGATGTCACCAGGGGTGACTGTTTTAATTTTATACATAAACCAAACCACGTTTCCAATTCACCACATACGAGAGAAACTCCTGTCAAAATAAAAAATTCACCATATACAAGGGAATTATTGTAAAAATTGTGATTTTTCATGCCCCCTCACCATTATACACTTCCGTTAAGCACTGGACCACTTCTCTGTGTAACAAGTGTTTGGAGAGATCCAGGTGGGAAAGAGTTGCATGGAATTCTTCAAACTATTCCATCTTCCTGCAGAGGGACTCTGCTTCTGGTTAACTTAGATATTCTGCTACAGGAAATAGCCCACGGCTCTCCCTCAGGCTATCCATATTCTCAAGGGAAAGCCAGAACACTTCAAGTACAGGCTGAAATTCTCCATTTGTAACGTCCACTAAGGGAACGCCAAAACCTGCTTGAGCAAATCCGATACAGGGGAAAGTTCCTAAATCCAGAGAAACCACCTTAAAAAAAGCCTGACCTTTCTTGTTAGTACAGCTGGATGCTGCAGAGGATGGATAACAGCTTCCACCACACCGTGCTGTACTGGATTTTCTGTCCTTCAAGCACAAATATCAAACTTCAAACATTTAGCAAACCACGGCTCTCCAGGAGAGGAGCCAAGTCCTACATTCGGTTCGCAGAAAAAGCACACAGAGGATATTTCACAGGGAACACGTTTTTTAAAAAATTCACACTTTTCCAGCAATTTTAAAAGACCTGTCAAAAAATAAATTAAGAAAAACCCCAAAATTTAAAAAAACCACACTGCCCTCCGTATCTCACTACTGCAACCAGTTCGAAAATTTTTTATCTGTCAGATGGTCTTACCTGGCCAGCGGACAGGAGTCACCCTCTCATGCTGCTATCATTCCACAACCCTCTCCCTCCTGGGAAGAGGAATTCCCCGAGAGAGCCAGGACATGTCAAGACAACTTGCCCAGAGTTCACCGATGGCGCTTGAACCACCCTTCAGCTGGGATTAGGGCTAAAAAAACAGCATTGTTTGAGAAACGATTGGACAGCTTTTGCGTGGGGGTGGGACAGGATTACTGCCTCCAAACTGGGTCTGAGCGGTAATGGATTACCTGGAGAATCTGTGTCCTAACCCTCACTAACAAATTAATTCAGTTTGAAATGCGCTACACACACCTTGTCCAGGGGTACAGCAAAAGTGACCTTCACAGCTGTTTCACCGGAATTCTGGAAATCACAGAATGCCACTTGGAATGCACCGACAGTACCAGACATCTCACCTCACCTCAGGCAAAGGAAGGCAGCTCCTCTCCTCGCCTGTTCCCTTTTTCCCCTAACAGCCATTGCCACCCAGCAGATACAATTATAAACTGTATCCTCAGTCGCACAATCTGTTTGACACCCAAATTGTGCCGACCTGCAAGTTTAAGGTCAGGAGCAGCTGTGTTTGAAAAAGGGCAAAGTAACAAGAAGTGGTGTGAGAACGGGACAGGCCAGCAGCAAAAGCTGAGCCCTTGGAGAATCACATCCTATTAGAGGAAATTACAATGAAACCCCAATTCCCTTAAGATTTTCTACCAGTTCCTGAGATGCAGCGAGGAATCTTAGAAATGTTATTCCTAAGGGGTTTATACCTGATCACTGTACTCACAGAGCATCCACGACTTCTTTGGGTGCACTGTATTGATTTTATAGTGGGAAGACTGAAAGAGGAGCCTTGTTCAGCCAGCAGCACAGGTAGCAGACCCCAGAGAAGCATCTCTAGGTAATGCAGATCTCTAAAAAGCTTGTTTCTGTACTAGCAGGTTCAGCCTCCCCTAAAAAAATGAGGCTAGGTTTTTGTAAGAGCACTGCAAACCCACTGATTTTTATTTTCTAATGTTAAATTCATAGATTGCTTGGTTAAACAGCAAGTTGTGGGTTACCTCTTGACTGAAAATTATTGCTAAGTTTGACAGGATGTGCTTATTCCATCAGTGATACAAAAGCATTTCACCAGCACATACAGAGAACCTTTCTTCACTTGCTTCAGTCCACCAAATAATTATTTTTTTCCCCAGGGTAATTAAACAAGAATGCACAAATATTCCTAAAAACACTGTGTGACCCTCTATAAATAAAACGGTGACATTCTCTACATATACCAACATTATCTCTTGTATCCACACACAAGCACACTATTTCCCAGAGCCCCTGGATTCTTCCACAGTTCATGCAAAGGTTAGGTCACATCACTGTTCCAATGCACTCATTTCACATCGGGGCAGATTTCAATTTCATATGGAAGAGACAATGGAGCAGCGTGACCTTTGGGTATCACAAAACATGTCCCAAAAGCCCACTTTCATTTTCAACAGATGTTGGTTCAACATACTTGTCAACGTAAATCCTCTTAGAGCCCAGCAGCTCATGCAGCAAAGGAAGCAAACCAAGACCAACACACACATTTTTCATATGGGAGAATGGACATTTTAAGGAAAACAGCTTATGGGAAATGCACGGTTGCACAGCAAAGAAATAGGGTTGTAGACCATCAAAAAATTGACTTGTTTCCTAAGAGCACATCAAGTTGTATCTACTATTTTCCTGGCAAGTCTGTTGAAAGAACTTCAAGTTTGCAAACAGAGAGAAACAAAACGTAAATACAGATTTAAAAAAAAAAAAAAAAAAAGCCCCAAAGCAGTAGGCTGTTTCTTCTGACTGTCTGCAGCCAGCAGAAGCAAATATGATTTCATGGGTTTGTGTGAAGACTGCAGCACTTTGGCACTGATAAAAACAGCCATATCTGAACTATCTGACTCTGAAGCAACGTGTGTTTTAAAAGGGAAAAAATGTGAAGCTACAAGAGTCCGATAGGAGACCAGAGCCCAGGGATTTTTCTGCATGTGAAGCACACCAAGAGCCTTTCCTTGCTCTCCTGTCATCCCAGCATGTTAGCTGATAAATGCTCCATAATTAGAAGACCCAAGTGGGGATGCCTGAAATCCATCTGACCTGAGGGAATGAGTTTAAAAACCTGACCCAGCTTTTAGCGTGCCAGATCCTCCTGTATTCCATTTCTGCCTACTGGAAAGGGCTGGCAAAGGCAGACAGAAGAGACAGACTCAACTAAACATGGTATTCAGTGGGATTAGAGAAAGGTTATTTTGGGACATAGAAAGTACTCAAAAGAGGAGGGCAAAGGGAAAAAAAGTAATATTTAATTTAAATCAGATACTGGCGAAGGGAAAGGTCACAAGATGCGCACAAGCAGAAACCAGGAGGGAAGAAATATCACTCCTTTACATTCCCTGTCTGTGCAGAGCATCTGTTGGACGGGGGGAATGGTTTGCAAAGAATCACCAGTGGGACAGAGGCATCATCCCTTCACTGCCGGCAATATTGACACACAAGTCACCGCCCAAACAGCTACACCAGCAAACACACAAAAAAACTCCTTTTGTGGAACTCACTTCCAGTAAACTCGGCCGTTCTGGGAGAGATAAATCAATCTGACACTAATAACATCCAAAAGCTGCAAGTAATGACATCATGGTAGGAAAAGCCCAGCTCTGAGGGATCTATTCTTGAGGAAGCCAGTTGGAGATACCATCTTACTTGTTTCTTTGGCAGAAGTTTGGATACAAATTGAATATTCCAGTCTCGTTCCCATAAACCTTCCAACAGCTAAGAGGAAAGGAAACTGTAGCCCTGAGACCCAACCACTGTCTTTGCATTTCTTCACACGCCAAACATAACAGGCACTCTCCTACCTAATTGCCAGGTATTAAAAACAGAAACATGGCCACGGTGGTGCACCTGGCAATCATGGTTTACCAAAGCCTCCGATTTCTTGTACAGCAACAGATAACACAAAAATAAAATCTAAATGTTGAAATATTGTCTCCAGGAGCACGGGAGCTCGCGAAGCGTCGGAGAACTAGAAGGCACACGGTGTTTTTGCAAGTCTGACGTGAGGATTAAGCTGTACGACAAAAGAAACTCTCCTCTTGCAGAGAAAAGCAGCGTGCGGGAAGGAGGAAAGAGAGGTGATGAACCAGCGAGGAGTGGAAGCAATAAGAAACGAAGAGGCTTCCTCATTCCTCACCACATCTCAGACGGGAACACAGCTCGGCTTTGGCACTTTCAGATCACTTTCCTCATCTCCAGCTCAACTCTTAGAATCTGCTGGAGTGTTTAGGTGGATAAACCCACGGCCCATGCCAAGCTGGCTCACAGGCACGCAGAAGGGCAAAGCAGATGCCACTGAGCAAATGCGCCTCTCCTCCGATCACACCCCGGCTATTTCCTACTGAAAGCACACCTCGAAGCAATCAACTTTCCAGTTCTAGGTCAGACATTTTTAATGAGCAATTAGCTCACACACTCATTTTTCTTGGCATCGAACAGGATCTTAAGTCCTTAAATTAACAAAAGTTATTTCAATGTACTCAGTGAAACTTTCAAGTCAGAACTAGAAGTTCTAAACTTAAAGCTTTAGACCAGAGCTGTGCCCTTTATGTTCCAATATACCCAAACCTCAAAACATCCATCCTTCCCTAACCCAGAAATAAACAGTTTTGTTAAAACTTGCACATTTTTATGTCTGAGAACAAAACCGACATATTTTCAAACAATTTGAAGACAAACATCCCTCCTTTCAGAATTCCACACCCCGAAGCAGCACGCAGTGATTCAGAACTTCACTTACAGGAAAACATGAAACATTGAGGGGACGGAGGAGCACAGCACAGAATTGCAGGCTAGATGCTCAAGTGCAAGTCAAATCCATCTTGGGAGGACACTGCTTCATTTAGCCAGGGATCCACCCATTTCTGCCCAGTTTTTGGTTTAGGAACACATCCACATCCCAAAACAAGCAACGCTCAGTTTTGGAAACAGCGTTAGTCAGAGTGTGCTTGCCTCTTCTCCTCTCTCAGCACTCAAAATTCCCAGCTGGTTAGGCCATAAAAGTGCTCCTAGCTCTGCTCATTGGGAAATGCTTCCCAAGCCTTGCCCTTCACACCTCATGCCACTTAGTTAAGTTTGTTTAAAGGCAGAACCAGAAACCATCCAAATATGAATCGGAAATGCCTTTGGTGCTGAGGTCTAGGTGAGGACACTTGTCAAACTCTCCCAGTGGGCAGAGTTCTGGCACATTCCTGCCAACACCAAAGTGGCACTTCTGGGTTTTTCCCAGACTTTTGTACCCTCTCTGCAGACCCTCAAAACCACAAGTTTTTAACAGCGTGACCAGAACTTCCACACCTTCCTAACAGAAAATTGTGTCACGTGGTCATTCAGCTACCTGAAGTCATTTGCACACTGCCAGCACTGCGTGGCTCTTCCTGCATACTTAAAACCCTCACGTGCCTTCCACTGAAGTATTGCTTTATTTAGTATTTACTGTGCCACACCAAGCTCTAATTTCAACAGCTAAATCTTCTACAGCCAGGCCTTTGAGAGCTGCCTTACATTTCTTGCAACCTACTACTTCTTGCAACCTTCGACACACCAAGCCTGCCCATAAGGATGCTTTTGAAATATATTTTTGCCTGATGTAACGTTCTCATTTCAGTGCACACACCAGTTTGTTTTCCCAGCATTAGCCAGGAAAGTTCTTCAGCCTACTTCTTGTTCCGTAACTAAAACGAGGTGAAGGAAAGGAGAGCGTCTCGGGAGTAAAGGTTACAAATGTCTTCTGACAAGAAGCCCTCAAGCACTTCCCTCATCTTTACTGTGTGATGAAGCCCAAAAATCAGCTATTTTTCTACTACGTGCAAGGCCAGCTATGCCACTGGTGGATTCAGAGGGATGAGCAAGGGCACCAGTTATCAGGGAGCTTTCTCTGTTTCTGGTATTGAAATGACCATGCACCTTCCCTCCTCTGGGGTTTAATATAAACCCTCAAAAGCCACCTTTCTGAAGGAAAATTTGGTTTATTGCAGCTCCCTTACCCCCTCCCCCCCCACCACCATTCCAATGGGCAGCTTCTCCCCAAAAAGTATTTCAGCACAAGCGAGACAACAGCTGATATTTCAGAGCTGCTATTTTAAGGATTGCCTACGAGTGCTCCTGTCTAGCTAGACAGATTCACTGCTCTTGGCAACCTGCTGACTTGACAGGAGGGACAAATACCTTGCTTCACAAGCCCAAAATACTACGTGGATCATGCTCCTTGCAAGCAAAGGATGAAAAAAAAAAGATCCCAGTGTTGAAAGCCTTGCAAGTACATTTGCGCTCCAACTTTATCCAGCAACAGGCCTGGAAAAACATCCTTCTAGATGAGGTAATGATTAGTGTTACATCCTGCAGCCAAGCTCAGCATCTGGGCTCACAAAGACAGAGGCTGGCCTTCTCGTGCTGTTAATCCTACCAGTAGTCCCTTGCTCGACTGAAACAGGAATCGCAGTTCCTAAACAGCTGTTTCCTCAGACAGCAAGAGAACAGCTGAAGGGGACTCAGGCCAGGCACGGACACAAAAACAGTCAACTAATTATTTCAAGTTGTGAGGCAGATTGTAGACAGGCTACAGTCACCCATTTAACCAACATGAGATGGGTCTCGAGATTTTTATCTCGCTTCTTTAAACTGCTCCTTCACACATTTACTTTGGGGGAGATTGTAGGTGATGCCAGTGCCATTTGTTGGATGTATGGATGTAAAGCATCAGGGAAAAAGGAGCGTTTGATGAAGAGCATATTTGCCACATAAAATCATCTCAAATCTGGAACAATTCCCCACGCCCTACTGGCAAGCATCGCCTACAAAGTCCTCCTTCCTTCCTATATTTAGGTCAGCCGGGCTGAGTCAAGCCCTCCAAGAGCATCCCTTGCTTTCGTAACTTTCTGTTCTAGAACAGAAAAGCCAGACATGCTTTTTTCAGATCATTTGTTCGGATCACACGTTAACACTCATAAAGGCAGTAAGTAATGCAATAAAAAAATAAGGCAAGTACTGGTGCCACACAAGCCAGGCTGTTCCTAAGGGCTTCTCTTGGAACATTTACCCCACTTACAAAAGTCTTCACACATCTGTAATGCCAAATACTGCTCAAAAAAGTTCCACCACTACCCTAACCCAGATCTTACACTCAGGGAATATATCCTAAGGGAGTATATCCTTAGGGAACACACTGCTTTAAATGCTCTGGTTTGCATAACAGCTCAATACAGTTCGTGTGGCTTGTGTTCCCATATACAAACAGCCATTCTGCTCGCTTTAGCTTCAACTTGTACCAAATTGTTTCCATCTCTATTTATGGAAGTCGCCCAAATTGCTGCATAAAACAGAGTTTTCTCCCCCAAATTAACTCCTCAATTTAAAAGATTCCACATTCAACCATCGTAGCATCTCTTCACTAGTCCCTAAACTCCAATTTATCCTACTGAAGTTACTTAGTGCCTTCTTACTGTAAGCAGTAAACCTGGCTGGCTGGTTTCACCTGCATTTTGAGCTTTTTCTAATTAGCAACACTTTCTGCTCCTTCATAGCAGTGTAACATCCCAATTTTTTAATCACTAAGAATACAGGTCAGTGCCCAAACTGATTACTTCAGTGAAATAAGCAAAGGTATGGTCCATAAATGGATCATGCTAGTTTTTTTAAAAAGTAATAACTATGTACGTACGACAAACATGTGTAGGTGACAGTTCTTGAGAGTGACACAAAGTGTACAAAGAGTGAAGGCACAACCCTCACAACATTACTTTAACAATAAAAATAAATTACGATGCTTGAATTATTAATTTCAAATTAATTATTACCTAAAGAGCTCTGCTCTGTAAAATGGTGGATGAAGAAGATTTCTAGCACAGAGAAGACACATGGCAGGATCATTTTTCTGAGCAGTATAACACCCATCTGTCTGCAAAACTGTGGCAAAACAAGGTGTCAATTACTTTCCTGATAAAAACAAGAAATTGACCTTGTCCTTCCTCATTCAAGAAAATAAAAAACAGTAACCAATATTATCTGCCTCCAAGAGAAATACCTCATTTACACAGTTCCTTGTTGGATTTGCAAAACTCCCGCTCAAGTAACAATTACTATTGTAGCTAGCCGAGTGGAAGTTAGCAAATAAAATACTCCCCTAGAAACAATGTCTCAAGTAATCACATCAAAGCCATCTAATCCAAGCCGGAAGCCAGCTCCTGGAAGGTTCAACCGGGCAGGACCGTGCCTTCCCCAGCCACGGACGCTCCTTCCCGGCAGATGAGCGCGCAGCACGTGGCCGCGGTTCCTGCTGGCTCTGCTGGCACGGACCTTGAGCAGTATCAAACTGCTCGATTTTGCAAACACTGCTGGCATGCGCTCACCGAGAGGAATGAAAGAGCCCAAAAGTTTCCATTGACCTAAACACAGAATAATCTACTGGCGTCAAGGCGAGCCTGAAAGCGGAGAAGCCGATCATTGATCGGCTTCGCCGCCGCCTGCAAGCGCTGACGCCCGGGAAAAAACAAGCTCAGCAGCACGAGCCAGGTGTGTGAACAGCAAATCCTGAGTGGCACTCTGTGAGTCTGTCAGAAACTCAGAACACCACGCTTCGTGTTAATTATATTTACATATTTACCATCCACTTAATTACCATGTCTGTCAAACCCTGCAGCCAGATCTGGTGGCGCACAGCACTGCCCTTTCCTGATGGCAGTGATTTGCAGCAACTGCACCTTCTACCTCTGCTCTGAACAGGTCTAGACAAGGTGATAAACTACTTCAGAAACTGCCTCAAACATTAAAACTGCTGCTGATTAACATGACTAACACTGCTGCTAAACCCTCGTCATTACAAGATGCTTCGCTCTTACAATTTCCTTCCTCTTGCTGAGTTACTTCCCCTCACGATTGCTCTCACTGCCCTCTTCACCACGCCAGGCTTTCTCCTGGTCTGTGCGAGACACAGAGCAAGACATCCTGGCTGCAAATCCCAAAAAACTTATATTCAAATGGCAGGAGCTTCAAAAAGTCCTTACAAGTCTTGCTGTCTTCTTCTAGGAGCGAGAACAGTGGATTTGCCAAAACATTTTGACAATCAAAAAATAAAGGGTACCTCTGTGAATCGATCTAGTTTGGATGCTCTTTTGGGGTTCCATGTGAACGTAGACAAAATGAGACTCCAGGACCTGCAAATAACTTGCCAGCACCTCTGGCTTCTGGATAACAAAGACCAAAGCAAAGAGAGGAGTGAAAATCGACGTGCAAAAGCAACACATCTGTGTCCCAGCTTTGCCTAAACACCCGTGAGGAAGGCTGGAAGAGCCAACACATCAGTAACCCTCCTACCTTCTTACCGTGGAGACTCTCAACATCCTTGTTAATGGGAGACAAAAGGCTTAGCTGACATATTTTAAGACTGGAGCATACAGAAGGATTCATCTGGGATCCTTTGTGTGGAGAACAGGCAGTTAAACAACAAAACAATTAAAGTGCTCCGAGACAGAGTAATGTAAATAGATAAAATAATATGGGAAAATGCTGAACCTTGAACTTGGCAGTTCACAGTTTTAGCACTCAAGGGAAAAGATAAAAGACATGCTTGTGTTGGGCTTTTTGAGCAAATGGAGTTGTCCTTTAAACAAACCCCAGGAGAAGGAAGGAAAAAAAAAAAGCCACAAACCACCACAATATTTGAGGCCTCAAACCACTACACAATGCAGTGAAAAGCAGATCTAAGATAAAGAAAAGAGAAAGTGAGAGAAAAACATGCAACAGAGAAGAGCAGCTGGGTTCCTTGTTAGAGACTGATGTCTTCCTTGATCAAATGACAGCATAGCCAGGACACAGTTGTGGAATTCAAACCCTCATCCCAGAACGATTCTTAGGATATTATCATGACTCTAACAGACAGCACAATCACTCTTATTGCTATCTCATGTCCAGGACATGAGACATTCTTGTCCTCCTACCTCAAACTCCATCCTTAGGAACCTTCTCATCACCCTGCCACAAAAATCTGCCTTCAGAGAACACACTATCTGAATCACTCACACAAAACTCAGCCTGCTGAACGTATTCCAAAGATGCTACGAACCACTTCAAAATGGTGCACAGCAACTGGAAAGGCACTGGTGGTAATAAGGAGCGTGATGTTACAGCTAACTCAACCTACCAGCCAGTGCCACCAAAAATAAGCCATACATTAGCATTCACCTGATCCTGCTGCAACTCTGAATCAGGAAAGGAAACCAAGAGAGACCTAAAACTCTCCTAGAAGAGCGATTTACCTTGTAACCCATCTTGGGGTCACACCAACACCGAGTGGGCTGACACACATAACCCACGCTAGGGGAAGAGGATGGCCACCTTCACAGCAGCACTGCAGCAGTTTAGACACGGAATCACAGAATGGTTTGTGTTGGAAGGGACCTCAGGTCAACCCTCTGCCATAGGCAGGGACACCTTCCACTATCCCAGGTTCCTCAGAGCTCCATCCAACCTGGCCTTGGACACTTCCAGGGATGGGGCAGCCACGGCTTCTCTGGGCAACCTGTGCCAGGGCCTCACCACCCTCACAGGGAAGAATTTCTCCCTAATATCCCAGCTAACCTTGCTCTTTTTCAGTCTGAATCCATTCCCCCTTGTCCTGTCACTACATGCTCCCGTAAATCGTCCCTCTCCATCTTTCTGGTAGGCTCCCTGCTGGAGAAGAACCCCAGGGCTGCTTATCCCCCTCTCCCCCGTTGGAAGACTGCCAGAGCAAGGATGCAGAACAGCCTGTGTCCAATTTAGTAAACATAAAAACCAAATTCACATTATCCTGGTTACCACTGAACCAATTTAAGCATACACAAGAAGAATAAGGAGGCAGGAAGCATCAGCAATCAGCTGGTTTAGAAGGTTAAAGTCACATTGAGCACAATGCAGCGTCTGGTGGGCAGCGATACAAAAATCAGTTTCCGAGTTAGAGGGTTCGCTTATGCCCACAGCCAGCATCACCTTGCAGTATTCTGGTTTTCATTTTTCACTCCCATCCCTGGAAGTGTTCCAGGCCAGCTTGGACAGGGCTTGGAGCAACCTGGTCCAGTGGAAGGTGTTTCGTGTCAGGGAGCTTGGAACGAGATGATCTTTGGGATCCCTTCCAACCCAAACCATTCTGTGATTCTATGATTTATACGTATCCATAACACACCCCAGCGGCCTATTTCCAGCGGTTAACACCAATCCCAGTGGTTCTCAGCAGCAGCGGCTGGCGGGGGATGTCCCCTCCGGAAGGGCTGGAGCGGCGAGGAGGCTCCGGCACCGCGCGCCCTTCCCTCAGCGACCGCCGGAGCGGTGCCCGGGGATGGTGGCACAGGCGGGGGTGAAGGCGGGTTTCCACCTCGCCCTTGAGCCGCCGTGGTGCCGGTGGCCGGGGGCGCCTGCGCGGCGCTCGGGGGAGCCCGGGGGGGAAGGCGAGGGGAGGAGGATGGAGAAGGGAGAAGGGGGGATGCCGCCT